>JAFMOC010000338.1:260000-282500 GCA_019802505.1 Corydoras sp. C115 | reverse complement strand
TTTGACATCATTAACCGTAACACACCCCTCTGAGCTTCACATTCGTATCGGTGCGTGATACACAATGCATTATATTAAATCATAAAATACAGATTAACATAACCAGAGCGCCGATTCCCGATGAGTCAGCTGTTTTTATAAACCGTGTTCTGTAATTTGGCCACTAGAGGACAGTGTTTGTAAGAGAAACCGGAATCCTGTTACTCAGCGATCGGCGTTCGCTTAAAAAAACGTCGCAGAAGATCAGATTATTAACGATTTTGCTTTCAATAAACACATTTACGAATCAAATCAACGTTTTTTTTTAATTATAGTGTGTTTGTTTAAAGTGTTCTATTAAAGCAATCAGACACTCGAGGTTGTGTATTATTGTGAATAAATCACGTAAAGAGGTGGAACTGTTCTCCAATGTGCACTTCCCATCATTTTCTTTAGTGCAATGCCACGCCCTCTTGTTCAGTATTGCTTTATTCTATGATTATTTTTAAAAATTCGTTTATTAAGTCAGAAATGTGCAACTCGCTTAACAGGCAGCACTGATTAACCTAATTAATTACAATCGTTAAATACGGGTCACATGATCACCACACAATCTGTACATGGCTGTGCTACACTGTTGATGCTCAATGAGGATGGGTCCCCCACTGAGCCTCGGTCCTCACAAGGTTTCTTCCTTAACATAACAACATAACAGGGAGTTTTGTCTTGCCGCTGTCTCTTGGTCTTGCTCTTTGGAGGTTTAAGGGTTTATAACTCTGTAAAGCCGCTTTGTGACGACGTACGATTGTAAAAAAAAACACGCTATATAAATAAATAACTTGAACCCGAGTTAAATGGCAGCAGTGAAAATAGAAAGTGAGGGAGTAATGAAAGGCGGTGTCACTTCACCTGGACTCCCCTTGATTGACGAGCATGTAGATTTGTCGGGAGGCGTCGGCGGCGATGGCCCCGTGGGACACCAGCAGACTGACTCCTGTACGAAACACAAAACACACCGCCGTCACGGCCCCTGCTTCATTCCTCTGATGTTTGTGTTGTACAGCGCGATGAAACGCGCCGCATTGTGATGCGACGGGGACGGGCGTCGCGGGCGTCCGAACATTGTCGCTGGCGCTTCGTAAGTGGATCGTAATTGTTGTAATTTGTTCTAGCTTAAATTGTAGGTTTATAATATGATAATTGCATGACTCACTCCCCGCTGCGGCCAATTCAACACGTGACGACCGATAAGAGTACTCCCGCTGTTCCAACGCCGGCGCAGAACCCCGTCCGAGGACGTCCGAGGGAGGACGTATTTTTAACGATGCGAGAACGGGGAGAACTTTGAATGTGGAACCTTTAAAAGGTTCGTGGTAATGCGGGAGAGAGTGGGATGGGATGACTTTTCGTCGATTGCTCGCTTCAAGGGCCGAACAAACCCATTTGGGGTTCTGCGTTCTGCGCAAACGAAGCTGCAGGTGAGACGGTTAACTGCTGGGGTTACGAGAAGGTTCCACTCAGAACCAAACGGTGGAACCTTTGGAATTCACTAAACTCCAAACTAGAGCCGGAAACGAGGTTTGATTAAGTCCCTGTCTTTAGAGATGCAGGTTAAATGGGGCATTTCAGATGCTGTAACATCTTGAATGACTCAAGGTGAATTGGCTGCTCTAAATTGCCCCATGTAGTGTGTGTGTGTGTGTGTGTGTGAGCGGAAGATAATAAATAATATTTATAGTGGGTGGCACGGTGGCTTAGTGGTAAACCCGTTCACCTATCGGTGCTGGAGATCCAGGTTCAAATCCCTATCTGGGTGGAGTTTGCATGTTCTCCCCGTGTCCGCGTGGGTTTACTCCGGGTTCTCCGGTTTCCTCCCACAGTCCAAAAACATGGATCAAGGTCAATTGAATTCTCCAGATTGCCCCATATAGAGTGTGTGTGATTGTGTGAGTGAGTGTGTGTCCAGAGATAGATTGGCGCCCTGTCCTGGGTGTATCTGCCCAGCGCCCGAAATGTTCTCCCCTGGATGGGCATGGGCATGGGCATGGGGAACCCCCCCCCCCCACAGCCCTAGTAGAGGGTAAAGATAACGAGATGAGAAGTAACAAATCAATCAACAGCAATAACAACTTGGAAATAGTTTAGTTTAGTTTCAGCCGTAAACTTTCGGTTCTTTCTCTTTAATCCCGTCATTTTTATTGAAGTTGAAAGTCCAGCCCAAAAATAAAGCGGCGGGAAAAAAAAATCACGGCATTAAAAAATGAAGGAACTGGAACGTGATGATGTAACGCTGCAGGATTAAAAGCTCTAAACTCGGCGTGAGATCAAAACGCAACACGAAAAACTACAAAACATCAGGCTTAGAACAGCCCCCCCCCCCGCCTGCACAACGTTCTCCGGAGTTCCCCGAAATGATGCAAAAAGCACTGCAAATAGAGAGGTTCCACTAATGAATCCGGACCGCTGCTGCAACCCTGAGGCTGCTGGGCTCCATCACAGTTAATCAGTCCTGCCGACATGTAAACGAGTGATCATGTGATCAGCTGGGAGAGGAAATGACCCCGGAGAACGCCCACACCGACACGGGGAGGACATGCAGACCCCGGACCCGGACCCGGGGCCTATCCCGGCGTCTGTGATTCTTTTGGGGCGGGGCAGGCGGCCCCAAAAGAATGTGTTTGTTCTGCGTTTGAGTGAATTGGATTTTAAAAAAGGAAAACGGGAGTCGCGCTGAAGCGCCCGCATGCGTCGGGTCTCAGAGATAAATAATAGTAAGACGTCGTTAATTATTCATGAGCTAAGCGGCTGCAGTTCACATCGGCGGAGAGAGAAGTTACCAAATCAACAGCGGCACGCAATCACGCTTCTGTAAACATGTCGGCTGTTGAAAGGGCATTCTGTTTGAAGTGGAGGGTTTTGAAGTCTATGCACTATAGGAATAGATGAATCATGCATCACACACACACACACACACACACACACACACACACACTCACACACACACAATGATTATTTGTTTTATTTTTTATCCATCCATTAACTTCCACTTAATTCTCTACTAGGGTAGCAGGGGGTGTGGGGTGGGGGGGGTTCCCCATGCCCATCCAGTGGAGAACGTTTCGGTCGCTGGGCAGATACACTCAGGACAGGGGGGCAATCTATCACTGGGCACACACTCACAGACAGACACACACTCTATATGGGGCAATTTGACGCATTCAATTTACCTTGAACCCATGTTTTTGGACAGTGGGAAGAAACCCACGTGGACACGGGGAGAACATGCAAACTCCAACCAGATTGGGATTCGAACTGGGAGTCCCCAGCGCTGAGAGGAGAACATGCCAATCACCATGCCGCCTGTTTATTTTTTATAATTTATTTATTAAAATAAACATATCTATTTTTTTAAGCTCCTCATTATAATTATAGTGATTGGGTAATGGAGCCTATCCCAGCACTCATTAGGGGAGTGTCAACACCGAACAGCCTGTAGCATAGAAACAATAGGGGGGGGGGGTTCCCCATGCCCACCCAGAGGAGAACAATTCACTCACTCACTCACACAGACACACAAACAAATACACACTATATGGGGCAATTTGCACTCAATATACCTTGAATCCGTGCTTTTGGATTGTGGGAGGAAACCGGAGAACCCGAAGGAAACCCATGCAGGCACGGGGAGAACATGCAAACACCACCCAGGATTCGCACCTTGATCCCCGGCGCTTGTATGTTAATTCTCATATATATATTTTTAGGCTGAACGATCATCTGGGGACAAATTAAACTCCTGGAGAAACTCCATGAGACCCATCAAGTCGGGGACGCATTGGAACCTCGAGCCTGTGTGAGTGTGAGCTGTGACGGTGTGACCGGTGTGCAGGTACCCGCGTTGGGCATGACCAGGCGTCCTCCCTGGTGCCCGAAGACGCCGCCGCTCCGCTGCGTGCTGTAGGGGCCGTTGTTGGCGGGCGGGGGCGACCCCGGGCCCTGCGGGTAGGTCTTGGCGTGGTACTCGGCGCTAAAGGAGCTCTGGACTTTGGCGGTGGCGTCGGGCAGAGCGTCGAACAGCTCCTTACTCACAGAGTCACGGAAACTGTAGGTCTGCTCCGGACGCGCCGACGAATTCAGCAGCAGGGGGTTACCTGAGAGAGAGAGAGAGAGCGAGCGAGAGAGAGAGAGAGAGAGAGAGAGAGAGAGAGAGAGAGAGAGTGAGAGAGAGAGAGCGAGAGAGAGAGAGACAGAGAGAGAGACAGAGACAGAGAGCGAGCGAGGAAGAGAGAGCGAGCGCGAGAGAGAGAGAGAGAGAGAGAGAGAGACACAGAGAGAGAGAGAGAGAGAGTAAGAGAGAGAGAGACAGAGAGTGTGAGAGAGAGAGAGAGAGTGAGACAGAGACAGAGAGAGAGTAAGAGAGAGAGAGACAGAGAGAGTGAGAGAGAGAGAGAGACAGAGAGAGCGAGCGAGAGAGAGAGAGAGAGCGAGCGAGAGAGAGAGAGAGAGAGAGCGAGCGAGAGAGAGAGACAGAGAGAGCGAGCGAGAGAGAGAGAGAGACAGAGAGAGCGAGCGAGAGAGAGAGAGAGAGAGCGAGCGCGAGAGAGAGAGAGAGCGAGCGAGAGAGAGAGAGCGAGCGAGCGAGCGAGAGAGAGAGCGAGAGAGAGCGAGCGAGAAAGAGAGAGAGAGAGAGCGAGCGCGAGAGAGAGAGAGAGAGAGAGAGAGAGAGATTATAATCACGTCCTGATTACAGAGTTCAAACCGGACCGATAACCATCTGCAGACCAGCGGGGGGAGCCAGCGCACACTGTTATGAAGTCAAAAAGAGAACATGCCAAACACCATCACACTGCCGTGCAGCGCCGCTCTGAGGTGTTTAAATCTTAATGATCAGATTCTCAAACACAGCGCAGTTTAAATGTGAATGCAGTCATTAGTTTGTTTTCTGGGTTTTTAATTAATTAATTAATTAATTATATTCTGTTTTATTCTATATTAGGGGGGAGGGGGGTGGGGGGTTCCCCATGCCCATCCAGGGGAGAACGTTTCGAGCGCTGGGCAGATACTCCCAGGACACTATTTCTCCCCGTGTCCATGTTGGTTTCCTCCGGGTTCTCCGGTTTCCCCCCCACAGTCAAAAAAAACATGGATTCAAGGTGAATTAAATGCTCCAAATTGCCCCATATAGAGTGTGTGTGTGTGTGAGCCCAGGGATAGATTGGCACCCTGTCCTGGGTGTATCTAAGCAGCGCCAGAAATGTTGTTCCCTGCATGGGCATGGAGAACCCCCCCCCTCCCCCATGTGACCCCAATAGAGGATTAAGCAGATGATGGATGTTCAGCGTTAAACTCATGGCTGCTCCTCGCGTTGGTTCTCTTTAGGTTCTGACTCAAACCTCCCGTGGTGCGATATCTTTATTTACCCGTCTCCATCTCTCCTCGCTCCCCCCCTCTCTCTCTCTCTCGCTCGTCCCGGGGAGCATCCATTTTGCGCTCTCTTTGCGTGACCTTCTCAGATCAGCCTGACCGAACCGGGACGTTCCCAGCGTGAGCGTCGGCGGTCATCCTTCAGCGTTCCACCTCTGCCAGCTCGCCTCGGCCGGTTCCGCGTGCCAGGTGCGCCGTAAAGCCGCCGCTCGGCCGCCTCACACTCGGAGGCGCGGGGCTAATGATGCTTTATTTTTAGAGGAGTCATCGCTCGCCCGCCGGCCCGCCCCGGACCCCCGAGGTGACTCTTTAACGCGCGCTCTCTGAACCGCAAACGTCGGTTTTGCTCTTCGGCTGAGATACGGCGGCGCCGCCGGGGCCCGGGCTCCGGGGTCCGGGGTCCAGGGTCCGGGGTGACGCGGCGCTCTCAGATTAGCTCGGATGATGAAGTCGGAGGCTCCGGCGCTCCGTTCTCAGACTCTCTCGGTTTATAAATAACAGAAGGCTCGCCGTGAACCCCTGACATCGTAAGACGCTCTAAATCCAGAACGCCAACAGAATCTGGAGAACGTGATTGGACGAGGCATTTGGATTTCATTTATTCTGCACGTTGGCAGTGAATTAATATCATCCCTCCATCCATCATCCACCGCTTAATCCTCTCCTGGGGTCACGAGGGGGTGGAGAACGTTTCGGGGGCTACACCCAGGACTGGGCGCCAATCTATCGCTGGGCGCGCACTCACTCACATTATATGGGGCAACTTAGACATTTAGTACCCAATGCATTATGAGGTGGTACACTGAAAATGGTATAGATATACAATACATTATACTCTGTAAACTGCAGTCTGTAATTTGGCCACTAGATGGTGGTATTTGATTCTTAGAGAAAGCGGAAACATGGTCATCATCATTCGCTTGCCCCACCCACAACACTAGGTGCTCATTATGGGCCGGAGCCGTGCATCCTCGCTGGAGAACGAGCAGATCGTTCGGTTCGGTTCTGGTTCTGGGTTCTGGTTCTGGTACCACAGGTTTCTGGTTTCTCGTCCATCGCTGTCTCCTCCGGTTCCACTGCAGAGCTCCAAGGACCGCTAATCCAATCATCAAACCTCTTCAGGTGATCCAGAACTCGTTTGGTGTTCCATCCACTCCACGTCCATGATGCTCCACCACCCCTCTGTTTGTTCCACAAGGTTCTCACTTTGGTTCTCATACCTCCATATATCTCACAATCCAAACAATCATCTCACGGTCCGAACCTCCGACCAAGTGCTGCCCCCGTGGTCCGGAAAGGGGCGTTACAGGCTGAACAGAGGTGCTGAAGAGAGGCTGATGGTCCATGCGCTCCACGCCCTCCTGTTGGAGAATATTAGTGGTTCTGATGGGTTCTGTAGGTCCGATGCTGTGGATGTACTGAGGTTCCTCAGTGTGAAGAACTGAACCATTGGTGGAAAGAAGTGGTGCTGGACTCACGGTGGGGCTTTTGGGCCGTGGGGCGGGGTTGAGATGGGGTGGGGATGGGTTTGATGGGTTTGAACCCCCCCCCTCCCCCCCCAGCCCAGCATGGTCACTGCAACCGAGCTGAGTGCTAAAGGCACGAATTACATCCCCCCCCCCCCCCCACCACAATGAAAGAACGAACCTGATGTTCAGCACAGCGTGTCTCCCACGTCCTCCAGAGAGAGAGAGAGAGGGCGAGAGAGAGAGAGGGCGAGAGAGAGAGAGGGCGAGAGAGAGAGAGAGGGCGAGAGAGGGAGCGAGAGAGAGAGAGAGAGAGAGAGTCCGGGTTCCGCAACTGCCAAAAGTGCCGATGAGGAATTGATCAGAAAGGCATCTCAGCAAGGACGGCCGGGTCGGAACGTGGACACCGTGACCCCCCCCCAAGCCCAACCCCCCCCCCCCCCCCCCCGCGCCGCCGGGGCAGACCATGCATCACAAGCGAGCGCAGAGACTGACCGCTCGATGGGGGCGAGGTCAGATCAGCGGGAGCTCGCCGAACCTCAGGATGCAGAACGCCGAAGAATAGGATAAAAGAACCCCCCCCCCCCCCGTTCCGAATCCGCCCCCCCCCCCCGCCCGCCACCCCCCTCCCCCCTCCCCCTCACCTGCTCGGGTGGACTTGAAGTTGAAGGACTGGAAGCCGCCGGCGAGGGCGGACGAGTCGATGACGTCCACGCCGTAGTCGCTCTGACTGCGGCGGTACAGCGTGACCGAGACGGCCAGCACCGTCACCACGATGGCGCCCGCCGCCAGGCCCGCGTACAGCGCCACGTCGCCCGAGCCGTCCATGCCTGCAACAGGAAATGACCTCGTCATCACCGCCGCCGCCGCACGGCAAACCAAATCACCCGTCACGAATTAACAGCACAATGGAGTTGGTATGTTCTCCCCAATTCACCCGCCAGCAGGTTCACCCGTCAGACACGGGGAGGACATGCACACTCCACACGCGAATCGAACCCCACCCCCACCCCCCACCCTGTAAGAGCACGAAGCACCACACTGGAGTAAGCATCGTGGTCCCGATTCATCCCCCCCCCCCCCCCACCACGTGTTCGTCGCATGGCGGAACCGAGACGGGCGTCGTCCAATTAAAGTCGACCACCTGCTGCGATCTCATTAAGACACGGAGCCGAGGGATTGATAATTAAATCAATGACGCCTCAGGCTCGTTAATGGGCGGGTGTGATGTCACTGATGATGTAATCCGGCGTTGCTATGGTGATCATCAGGTTCTTTTGTTTTTGAGGGAGAGTTAGAGATGACCGTGTTTAAACATCACTCTGGAGTGCGAGGGGGCGTCGGTCACGTGGGTCACGTGGGTCACGGCGGTCACGGCGGTCACGGCGGTCACGTCCGCCGAATCTCCCCGACATCTGCGCAGCGGGGACAGGTGCAGCGCGTTTGGCACGAGGCTGCGATCGGGGGAGGTGCAGAACTCCGGGACCCTCGCAAGTTTAATCAGCGGCGCCGCGGCGCGCCGGCGGAACCACGCCACGCTACATCTGTTCAGTCGACCTCCACGGCGCCACCGCTCCGCCGGCGCGCAAAGGACGGGAAAGGGCACGAGTCGCACTGCGCCAACACCACCGCTCGCCAACTCACCGCTCCTCACCTCAACACTCACCTCGCCCCTCAAATCTGATTGGCTGAGCCGTTCGTCCGGCCGTGACATCATCAATAACACACCCCTCTGAGCTTCACATTCGTATCAGTGCGTGAAATACAATACATTATTATAAATAATTAAATACAGATTAATAAAAACAGCTGTTTTTTTTTTTTTTTTTATTAAAACGTGTTCTGTAATTCAGCCACTAGAGGGCAGTGGGTCGTTAGAGAAACCGGAATGCTGTTACTCAGCGATCGGGGTTCGGACTAGATTACGTTGCGGAAGATCAGATTATTAACTCCTCTGAACATCGCTGCTAATCACACGCTCAGTCTGACCTCGGCCAATCACAGCCGAGGCCGGGCGGGAGGAGGCGGGACCACGGGTTCTGCTGACTGACAGACTCATGACGACCTGACGTGGACGGACGGACGGACGGACGGACGGACGCCCTTAGAAATCGACAAAACAAACAAAAAAAAACAATCCCGGGAGGCGGCGGGTTCTCGGCGGAGGTTCCGCTCTTCCGCTAGATTAATCAACGTGAGTATTTTGACAGCTGTGAGTGCAGATGCTTCACATTCGTATCAGTGCGTGAAATACAATACATTATTATAAATAATTAAATACAGATTAATAAAAACAGCTGTTATTTAATTTTTTTTAATAAAATGTGTTCTGTAATTCAGCCACTAGAGGGCAGTGGGTCGTTAGAGAAACCGGAATCCTGTTACTCAGCGATCGGGGTTCGGACTAGATTACGTTGCGGAAGATCAGATTATTAACGATTTCGTTTTTAATTAACACATTTCTGAATCAGAGCTTGTTTTTTATTATAGTGCGTTTGTAACGTTTTATTAAAGACACTTGAGGTTGTGTATTATTGTGAATAAATCACAATGCCACGCCCTCCTTTATTGCCTTAATACTCAACATATTATTTTAATATCTTAAAATACAGATTAATATAAACAACGAGATGATGCAGCCGTTTTTATAAACTGTGTTCTGTAATTTTGTCACTAGATGGTAGTATTTGATCATTACAGAAACCGGAATCCTGTTACTCAGCGATCGGCATGAGAACACCTCTTTATGGGGTTTATGCAGATTAAAGCCCCGCCCCCTCGCACTCTATTGATTTATTATTTACAGGTCGTGTTTTCGCTGCAACGATTTAATAAACATCGTGTGAAGATCTCATAACATCGGCTCGCCAACAATCCCACCACGTTCCACCCCGCCGTCAGGTGGCCGACCGAACGCGGCGCTGGTGGAGGTGCGCGCCGTTCCCCTGGTGGAACGCGGTTCTGATTGGGTTCCTGATTGCGTCTCACGGCAGCATGTCTAATCCAATCTCAGAGCGGACGGTTCAGCCACCCCGTCGTGTTTTCGTTGAGGACTCTTAAAGGGTTAACCCGTCTCTCAAACGTGACCTCGTTACGGAACCGGCTCTGATTTCCGAGCGTAACCATCCGCAGGCGGCGGTGTCGTCTGACCCGCTACGGAAATCGGATTCAGAGACGCCGCCGCCGCCGCCGCCGCCGGTTCGTAAATGTGCTAACCGGTGTCGGCGCTAACGCAGAAACTCGGGGGAGACGATGAAGACATGCTGCGGTTGCTTAAGTGAGCTAATGTGTGATAATTGCAGCCCATTAGCTCCTCTGAACACCGCTGCTAATCACACGCTCACTCTGACCTCGGCCAATCACAGCCGAGGCCGGGCGGGAGGAGGCGGGACCACGGGTTCTGCTGACTGACAGACTCATGACGACCTGACGTGGACGGACGGACGGACGGACGGACGGACGCTCTTAGAAATCGTAAAAACAAAAAAAAAAAAAAAAAAACAATCCCGGGAGGCGGCGGGTTCTCGGCGGAGGTTCCGCTCTTCCGCTAGATTAATCAACGCGAGTATTTTGACAGCTGTGAGTGCAGATGCTTAACGCCGACACTCAATTAGCCTCGTCTCCCGCACCGCACGCTTCCGCTCGGAACACAGAGTGACGTCTGAAGAAAACACAGCCCTGCAGGTGTGTGCTCGAGTGCGGGAGACAATTAACACCATGTGACGGGATAGGACGCGCAAAAAAAATAGGCCTGCGTATTCCAAGTCGCGCCATCGAACGATTTTTTTTCGTCAACGGAAGGCCGAACGCGCTCGATGTTCCGTATTTCAGGTTCCTGTGGAACAGCCTGTAGAGGGCGCTGTTGCCAATTTAGAGCCAAAAAAGAGCTTTTGGTAGCACGTGAGAGCTCCTCAGTCCATCGTTATTTTGTTTCTATGTTAATTAGGTCGCGATCCAATTTTCTTTTGATTACAGAAGGTCACATGGTCTGAGAGTCCGTCGTAATGGACGTCGCATCTTTATCGTAATGATCTGCGAGATCTAAAGTGACGAAACCCCGATCTATTATAAACTAAACATTTTAAATCAACTACCCAAAATTCAATACACATTAATACAAAACATTAATACATTAATACAAAAACACACAAATTAGGGCGGCACGTGGCTTAGTGGTTTAGCACGTTCTCCTCTCAGCTCTAGGGATTCCCGGTTCGAATCCCCATCTGGGTGGAGTTTCCATGTTCTCCCCGTGTCCGCGTGGGTTTCCTCCGGGTTCTCCGGTTTCCTCCCACAGTCCAAAAACATGGATCAAGTCAATTGAGTTCTCCAAAATTACCCCATATAGAGTGTGTATGTGTGAGTGAGTGTGTGCCCAGCGATGGATTGGTGTCCTGTCCTGGGTCTATCTCCCCAGCGCCCGAGACGTTCTCCCCTGGATGGGCATGGGGAACCCCCCCCCCCCCCGCGACCCTAATAGAGGATAAAATGGAAGATAATAAATGAATACACGAATTACAAGTTACAGCTTTTAATAACTTGGTTGCTTTTTAATATTTTACTTTACGTTTACGTTTACGTATTTTACATTACGATTACGTGGGAGGAAATCCACGCTTACATGAGGAGGACATGGACACTCCACCCAGATCGGGATTCGAACCGCTGAGAGGAGAACATGCTCACCACGAAGCCAGCGTGTCGTCCACGCGGTGCATTATTGTTAATAAATCACGGGAATGAGGTGGAACCGTTCTCCACTACGCCTCGCGCCCAACGATACCTCATTATGAGCCAGAGCACAGGGTTGATACAGCGCCCCCTGGAGCAATGAGGGGTAAGGGTCTTACTCATGAGTCACATTGGTAACATCAGTGGACCTGGGATTTGAACCCACGATCTTCTGATTGAAAGCCCAACACCCCAACCACTGAGCCACTGAGCCACTGAGCGTAATGAATCGGCAACAGCGCCCTCTATGGTCACAGCACCAGAGGCGCGATGGGGGAATGAACGGCTTATAAAGAATGAGGGAAGGAAAGGGACTCACTCTGAGGTTTAACATCATGCAGCATCTTCCCATCTGCAGAGAGAGAGAGAGAGCAAGCGAGAGAGAGACAGAGAGAGAGACAGAGAGTGAGACAGAGAGACAGAGACAGAGAGAGAGAGAGAGAGAGCGAGAGAGACAGAGAGCAAGAGAGAGAGCGAGAGAGAGAGAGTGAGATAGAGAGAGAGAGAGAGAGAGACAGAGAGAGAGAGAGACAAGAGAGTGAGGAGACAAGAAGAGAGGAGAGAGAAAGGAGAGAGACAGAAGCGGAAAGAGAGAGGGAGAGAGACGGAGAAACGAGGAGGAAAGAGAGGAAGAGAGGAGAGAGAGATGAGAGAGAGAGCAGAGAGAGAGAGAGAGAAGAGAAGAGAGACAGAGATAGAGAGAGAGAGACACCGAGAGGAGAGATCGGAGAGAGAGAGACGAGAGAGAGAGAAGGGAGAGATGCAGAGAGAGGCGGAGAGAGGAGAGAGACAGGAGGATCGAGCAAAAAGAGAGAGTGAGGACAGAGAGAGAGACAGAAAGAGGAGAGAGGAGAGTGGGAGAAGACAGAGAGAGGGAATGTAGGAGAGAAGAGAGAGAGAGCAGGGAGAGAGAGACCTGCATCTGAGGAGAGAGAGAGAGAGCCGAGAGAGAGGGAGAGACCCGAGAGGGAGGCAGAGAGGAGAGAATCTTTTAGAGATCTAGGGAAGAGAACGGGGTTATGAAGGCAGATCTTCAGGGTGCTTGATCCTTTTTTATTGAGGAGGGAAA
This sequence comes from Corydoras sp. C115, assembly GCA_019802505.1. Taxonomy (NCBI): domain Eukaryota; kingdom Metazoa; phylum Chordata; class Actinopteri; order Siluriformes; family Callichthyidae; genus Corydoras; species Corydoras sp. C115. The sequence continues at coordinate 269,831 of JAFMOC010000338.1, read as the reverse complement.
ATGTTGTGGAAGAGGGACCTTCCCTTCCCTCCGAGAGGGAAATAGGGATTCTGCCAAGGCGAGGGGACGGTTCTGCTCAGAGTTGAGAAGGAGAGAGTGAGAGTTTTTTTGAGGTGAGTGAGGTAGGATAGGCCCGCGTGAAAGAGAGACAAAGAGAGTAAGGGATGGAGGTAAAAAATGCCGAGAAAGGAGAGGAGATGGGAGCACCCACAGAGAGAGGAGAGAAGTAGAGCGAGGAGGGACCTCGTATGTATAGGGACTTTCGAGGCGGGGAGGGAAAAGGAGAAGTGAAAAGGGGGGGGGGGGAAGAGGAGGGATGAGAGAGAGGAGGAGAAAAGGAAGTTAGAGGGCTAGGGGGAAGAGGGTGTTAGAGAGGAAAAGAGAGGAGGAGTATAGGGGGAGAGAGAGGGGGGGGGGAAGAGAGAACGAAAGGGGAATGAACGGAAGACGGAGTTGAGAAGAAAGGAGGAGGGAGGGGAAGAGGGGAATGAAAGAGACGAAAGGGGGAATGGGGGAGGGACGGGAGAGAGAGGAAAGGAAGGGGGGGGGGAGGGGAACCTGGGAAGTGGGAGAGAGGGGAGAAGAGACCGAGGAGACAGGAGGAGAGGTGAAGGGGAGGTAGGGAGGAGAGAAGGAGAGAAGAGAAAGAGGGCAGAGGGAGGGAGGAGAGGAGAGAGAAGACAGAGGAAGAGGAGAAGAACATGAGAAGAGAGGGGGAGGAGGAGAGAAAGAGAGAGAGAAGACGAGGGATGAGGAGGGATGAGGAGACAGGGAGAGGATAGAAAGAAGAGTGAGGAGAGCAGGGAAGAGAAAGAGAAGGAGAGACGAGGGGAGGGAGAGGAGAGAGAAGAAAGGAATGAGAGAAGAATAAGAGAGGGAGAGAGGACCGAGAGGAAAAAAGAGGGGAGAAGGAAGAAAGGGAGAGGAGAGAAGCGGTGGGAGAGAGGAGGAAGATAAGATAGGAGAACAAAGGGGAGAAGGAGAAGAGAATGATTTACTGAAAGATGAGGGAGGAGGGAGAAGGAGAAGAAGGGGAGAGAGAAGGAGAAGAGGAGAACTAAGGAGGAGAGAGAGAGAAGAGAGGGAAGGAGAAGAGGAGGGGGAAGGTGAAGTTAAATAGAGAGAGTAGGATAGAAGAGAGAGGGAAGGAGAGGGACAAAAGAAGAGGGGGGAGACCGGGGAAGAGACATGAGAGAGAGGAGAGAAGAGAGAGGGAAAGAAAGTGAGAGAGGAGAGTAAGGGAAAAGGGGGGAGGTGGAAAGAGGGGGAGGGAAGAGGAGAGGGGAGGGGAAGAGAGAGAGCGACGGGGGAAGAAAGGAGAGAAGAGGAGGAGGAAGAAGAGTAGGGAGAGAGCCAGAGAGAGAGAAGAGGGGAAGGAGAAGGGAGAGGGAGAAGAGAAAAAAGAGGGAGGAAGGAGAGAGGATTAAAGCAAGAGGGGGGACAGGGAGAGAGGAGAGGAGAAGAGGAGGGGGGAGGAGAGGGGAGAGAGGAGAGGGAGGAAGAGAGAAAAAGAGAGGGCTGAGGAGAGAGAGAGAGGAGAAGAAGAAGGAGAAGGAGGAAAAGAGAGATTGAGAGGGAAGGTGAAAGGAGGGAAGAAGGGAGAAAGAGAGGCAAAGAGAGAGTGGAAAAGAGGGAGCGGAGAGAGTAAAGGGAGGAGAAAGGAGAGAGGAGGAAAGAGACAGGGAGATGAGGAAGGAAGGATAGGAGGGGAGAGCGGATGAGGGGAAGAGGAGAGACTGAGGGAGAAGAGAGGGGAAAGAGAGGAAGGAGAAAGAAGAGGGTAAAGAAAGGAGGAGAAGAAAGGAGAAGCGGAGCAGAGAGATAGAGGAGACGAAGAGAGAAAGAGATTAGCAAAAGACGAGAAAGAGATGTAAGAGCAAGAGAGAAGGGAAGGGGAGAGAAGAGAGAAGAGAAATAGAGAAAGGAGAGAGCAATGAAGAGAGAGAGAGGAAAGCGACGGAGTGATTAGGACTAGCAAGCAAAGAGGAGGGAACACCAGGAGATCGAGAGGAGAACTTGAAGGCGAGAGAGGAGATAAGTTAAAAGAGGAGAGAATGATGTCGAGAGTAAGACCGGCAGAGAGAGAGTCAGAGAGAGCTCGAGAACAAGCGAAGAGAGGAGAGAGAGGGAGAGAAGGGAGAAAGAGCCAGAGAGAAAGAGAAGAGAGAAGCATGAGAGGACAAGCAGAAGAGGAGAATAGAGGAGAAGAGGGAAGATGAATGAGGAAAGAGAGAGAGAGAGAGCGAGCGAGAGAGAGAGCGAGAGAGAGAGAGAGAGAGAGAGAGAGTGTTAACGAGAGCGAGCAGCCGTGAATCATTGAACGTTTCAGATCACGCCGTGAAGTCCAACATCAGCTGGAAATAATGACGCATGGCTTCATTACCAGCAGGAGGCGCTGACAGATGGCGCTGAGACACATCAGGTCTTCCCTTTACCCACAGAGGGCGAGAACTCCCCCCCCCTCAAAAAAAACAAATAAAAAAACCCCACTATAAACGAGCGCTAGGGTGTTCCCCACGTTGAGGCGGCACGGTGGAGTGGTGTTTAGCATGTTCTCCTCTCAGTCCTGGGGATTCCTGATCTGGGTGGAGTTTCCATGTTCTCCCCGTGTCCGCATGGGTTTTCTCCGGGTTCTCCGGCTTCCTCCCACAGTCCAAAAAACATGGATTCAAAGTAAATTGGCTGCTGTAAATTGCCCCATATAGAGTGTGTGTGTGTGTGTGTGTGTGTGTGTGTGTGTGTGTGTGTGTGTGTGTGACAGATTGGCATCCTATAACACACTTAATCATGTTTATTAGTATTATAACGTTATGTAACAGCAGTGACAGAGCAGTGAGGATGAGGAGGGTGAGGAACAGGGCAGTGAGGATGAAGAGGAGAGCAGTGAGGATGAGGAGGAGGAACAGGGCAGTGAGGATGAAGAGGAGAGCAGTGAGGATGAGGAGGATGAGGATGAGGAGCAGAACAGTGAGGATGAGGAGGAGGAACAGGGCAGTGAGGATGAAGAGGAGAGCAGTGAGGATGAAGGAGGGTGAGGAGCAGGACAGTGAGGATGAAGATGATGAGGAGCAGTGAGGATGAGGAGGATGAGGAACAGGACAGTGAGGATGAAGATGATGAGGATGAGGAGCAGAACAGTGAGGATGAAGCTGATGAGGATGAGAAGCAGAGCAGTGAGGATGAGGAGGAGGAGAAACAGGGCAGTGAGGATGAAGAGGATGAGGATGAGGAGCAGAACAGTGAGGATGAGGAGGATGAGGAGAATGAGGAGCAGAACAGTGAGGATGAGGAGGATGAGGAGAATGAGGAGCAGAGCAGTGAGGATGAGGAGGATGAGGAGCAGTGAGGATGAAGATGATGAGGAGCAGTGAGGATGAGGAGGATGAGGAGCAGTGAGGATGAAGATGATGAGGAGCAGTGAGGATGAGGAGGATGAGGAGGATGAGGAGCAGTGAGGATGAGGAGGATGAGGAGCAGTGAGGATGAGGAGGATGAGGAGCAGTGAGGATGAGGAGGATGAGGAGGATGAGGAGCAGTGAGGATGAGGAGGATGAGGATGAGGAGGATGAGGAGGATGAGGAGCAGTGAGGATGAGGAGGATGAGGAGGATGAGGAGCAGTGAGGATGAGGAGGATGAGGAGGATGAGGAGCAGTGAGGATGAGGAGGATGAGGAGGATGAGGAGCAGTGAGGATGAGGAGGATGAGGAGGATGAGGAGCAGTGAGGATGAGGAGGATGAGGAGGATGAGGAGCAGTGAGGATGAAGATGATGAAGCTGATGAAGCTGATGAAGCTGATGAGGAGGATGAGGAGCAGTGAGGAGGATGAGGAGCAGAGCAGTGAGGATGAAGATGATAAAGCTGATGAGGATGATGAGGAGCAGAGCAGTGAGGATGAAGATGAAGCTGATGAGGATGAGGAGGTCCTCACCGTTGGTGCACACGTCCCCGGTGCAGTTCTCGGTGTCGTGGTCTTTTCCGTGGCACTCTCGTCCTCGGTGGCGAGGGGGCGGGGCATTGCACTCCCTCCATCGCTGCCTCTCACACTGAGCGCCGCACGCCGTCCACACGCTCCACTCGTCCCAACCTCCATCCACTGAGTGAGGAAGGTGTTGGGTTAGTGTCTCTCTCTCTCTCTCTCTCTCTCTCTCAACCTCCGTCCACTGAGTGAGGAAGGTGTTGGGTTAGTGTCTCTCGCTCTCTCTCTCTCTCTCTCTCTCAACCTCCGTCCACTGAGTGAGGAAGGTGTTGGGTTAGTGTCTCTCGCTCTCTCTCTCTCTCTCTCAACCTCCGTCCACTGAGTGAGAAGGTGTTGGGTTAGTGTCTCTCTCTCTCTCTCTCTCTCTCTCTCTCTCTCAACCTCCGTCCACTGAGTGAGGAAGGTGTTGGGTTAGTGTCTCTCTCTCTCTCTCTCTCTCTCTCAACCTCCGTCCACTGAGTGAGAAAGGTGTTGGGTTAGTGTCTCTCTCTCTCTCTCGCTCTCTCTCTCTCTCGCGCGTTCTCGCGTTCTCGGCGTGGCGTCCTCATCGGGGACGGCGTCTCGCGCTCGGCCCCGCGGGACAGCGTTTTGTGTTCATTAGGTTGCGGGTTCTTAACGCTCGCGCGGCGGCGCCACGTTCCGTCCCCTCTCATCTAAATGCAAATGCTGTTTGTGTTCCGCCGCCAACGACGCGTCGTGTTCTGGACGTCCAAACGGACGTAACGACATCAGCGCGACTTCGGGGCCCTGACCCTCAGCTGCGACGTTCTCACGTCTCTCAGATTAACCCCCGACACTCAGCTCTGGATCGCCAGAACCCGACGCGCACGGGCGGAGCTTCTCCATCACACACTCAGCGCCGGGTGGAGGTCCCGAGGGCCACGCTCCCGCTCAGAGGGGCCCGAGCCGCTACCATCGCGGCTCCTGAAGTTACACCTTTAATAGAACATCAGTTTACTTTGATTTAATTGTGTAATTGTTTTTATTGGTTTTATTAGTATAGCGTGGCTTTAGTGGTTTGGCATGTTCTCCTCTCAGTGCTGAGGATTCCCGGTTCGAATCCCAATCTGGGTGGAGTTTGCATGTTCTCCCCGTGTCCGTGTGGGTTTCCTCCAGGTTCTCCGGTTTCCTCCCACAGTCCAAAACCATGGATTCAAGGTCAATTGGGTTCTCCAAATTGCCCCATATAGAGTGTGTCTGTGTGAGTGAGTGTGTACCCAGTGATAGATTGCCCCACTGTCCAGCACCTAAAAACGTTCTCCCCTGGATGGGCATGAACAACACCCCCCCCCCCCCCCCCGCGATCCTAGTAGAGGATTAAGCGGAAGATAATGAATTATTAATAATGAAATATTAATATTAATATTTATTCAGGGCGGCTTAGTGGTTTGGCATGTTCTCCTCTCAGCACTTGGGATTCCCGGCTTGCATGTCCTCCCCGTGTCCGCGTGGAATTTCCTACCACTCCTACCACAATCATGGATTCAAGGTAAATTTAATGCTCTAAATTGCCACATATAGTGTGTCTGTGTCCAGTGATAGATTGCCCCCCTGTCCTGACCAATGAGCTTCAATCAGCGCAAATGTCCTTTAGAGAGATGGAGGGGCAATTAAATCAGCAGGTTCTCTCCTGGTTATTAAAAGAACATGCAGAACGGGGTCAAACGGGTCAAACCGGGTCAAATCGGGTCAAAGGAACAGTCACCCATCCATTCGGCAGAACCCTGGAACAGGACACGCCCTTCGTTCTAGCGTGTTCTCAGGATAACGGGAGCGTTCAGGCTGTGATGTCATGGTTCGGCGGTACTGACCGGGACACGGGGCGTTGCAGCTGCTCTTCTGCACCGACATGCCCTCGCAGAACACCCCGCCGTTCAGGGGGGCCGGGTTGGTGCAGGTGCGAGAGCGCTTCTGTACCCCCCGTCCACAGTCCACGCTGCACTGAGACCACTCCGTCCACAGAGACCAGCCCCCGTTCACTGAGAGAGAGAGAGAGAGAGAGAGACAGCATGTTCTCCTTCAGAACTCCGCCCACCTCATTTAACATAAACAAGGATGCATTAGCATGCTGTCCCGCACCAACGGCTTTACTGTCTGCCAAGACAGGAGAACCCCAGGTGTCTGATTGGTGCTGGTGTGAGTGTGGACGCAGTGAGTCCACTCACAGAGCAGAGTCTGCAGCCGACCGATCTGGACTTCATGTTCACATTTGGACGGCATGGCGGATTCGGGAACGCGCACAGACGCTAAGCTCCGCCCCACCCACTGAGAAGACGGGAGTGAAAACCACTCACTGCATGAGGTACTGAGATGGCGGTGTGAGGTACTGAGACGGCGGTGTGAGGTACTGAGATGGTGGTGTGAGGTACTGAGATGGTGGTGTGAGGTACTGAGACGGCGGTGTGAGGTACTGAGATGGCGGTGTGAGGTACTGAGATGGCGGTGTGAGGTACTGAGATGGTGGTGTGAGGTACTGAGATGGCGGTGTGAGGTACTGAGATGGTGGTGTGAGGTACTGAGACGGCGGTGTGAGGTACTGAGATGGTGGTGTGAGGTACTGAGATGGCAGTGTGAGGTACTGAGATGGTGGTGTGAGGTACTGAGATGGTGGTGTGAGGTACTGAGACGGCGGTGTGAGGTACTGAGATGGCGGTGTGAGGTACTGAGATGGTGGTGTGAGGTACTGAGATGGCGGTGTGAGGTACTGAGATGGTGGTGTGAGGTACTGAGACGGCGGTGTGAGGTACTGAGATGGTGGTGTGAGGTACTGAGATGGCAGTGTGAGGTACTGAGATGGTGGTGTGAGGTACTGAGATGGTGGTGTGAGGTACTGAGATGGTGGTGTGAGGTACTGAGATGGCAGTGTGAGGTACTGAGATGGTGGTGTGAGGTACTGAGACGGCGGTGTGAGGTACTGAGACGGTGGTGTGAGGTACTGAGATGGCTGTGTGAGGTACTGAGATGGCGGTGTGAGGTACTGAGATGGCGGTGTGAGGTACTGAGATGGCGGTGTGAGGTGAGAAGTGTGATTTGAGGTGTGAGGTGAGACAGGAGATGGCGGTGTGAGGTGAGGCGGCGGTGTGAGGTATGAATTGAGGTGTGAGGTAAGGCAGGAGATGGCGGTGTGAGGTGTGAGGTTTGACGGTGGTGTGAGGTAAGACAGCAGAGTGAGGTAAGATGGTGATGTGAGGTAAGATGGTGGTGTGAGGTGTGAGGTGAGACAGGAGTGTGAATTGAGTTGGAGGTGTGAGGTGAGGCGGCGTTGTGAGGTTTGAGGTGTGAGGTGAGGCGACGGTGTGAGGGGTGAGGTAAGATGGTGGTGTGAGGTGTGAGGTGAGGCGACGGTGTGAGGGGTGAGGTAAGATGGTGGTGTGAGGTGTGAGGTGAGGCAGGAATGTTAGGTGAGGTGGCGGTGTGAGGTATGAATTGAGTTGGAGGTGTGAGGTGGTGTGAAGTGTGAGGTAAAATGGTGGTGTGAGGTGAGGCGGCGGTGTGAGATGTGAGGTTTGAGGTGTGAGGTTTGAGGGGTGAGGTAAGATGGTGGTGTGAGTTGAGGTGGCGGTGTGAGGTATGAATTGAGTTGGAGGTGTGAGGTGGTGTGAAGTGTGAGGTAAAATGGTGGTGTGAGGTGAGGCGGCGGTGTGAGATTTGAGGTTTGAGGTGTGAGGTGTGAGGTGTGAGGGGTGAGGGGTGAGGTAAGATGGTGGTGTGAGTTGAGGTGGCGGTGTGAGGTGTGAATTGAGTTGGAGGTGTGAGGTTTGAGGTGTGAGGTTTGAGGTAAGATGGCGGTGTGAGGTGAGGTTGCGGTGTGAGGTTTGAGGGCGTGTTCAAACGCACCTCAACGTCCCGACATGAGGACAAACCAATCGACTCCTCCCACCTCCTCCTCCCCTCCTCCGTCCCGGGGTGCGTCCCGCTCGGCAGGCCCGTCGTGTCTTTAGTTTCAGGTGGCCGCTGAACGAGGCTTTACCTCACGGTGGCGTCGAAACGCGGCGCGGCGCGCGGAGCGTGTTTATAAAGACGAATCGATTCTTAATGCGACTCTGTAATCGACTCTCCAGGCGACGCCATTAAGGACTGAGATTACAGCGCATTCACACAGAAAAGCCCATCAACATTTGTCCCGCCCCCGAAGCCGACAGACGGGCGGCGGAGCGACCAATCGATCGTCCCGGATTGTTTAAACGCCCCAAAAACGATAAACGTTAACGCAGAACAGAGGAATTAACGCGGCCGGCCGCGCGCTAAAGAGCCGCGGCCTTCATTTAGAACACAGCCGCGCGGACAGGAAGTGAGCGGAGACTGCGCCCATTGCTGCATTAACCCCCCCCCCCCACACACCCTCCACCCCCCCACACCCCCCCCTAAAAACCCCTCTGTTTAATCTCTTTGGAGGCGGGAGCGTTATAATTTCGGGAGCTTTATAATTTCGGGAGCTTTATAATTTCGGGAGCTTTATAATTTCGGGAGGTTTATAATTTCGGGAGCTTTATAATTTCGGGAGTTTTATAATTTCGGGAGCTTTATAATTTCGGGAGCTTTATAATTTCGGGAGCTTTATTATTTCGGGAGCTTTATAATTTCGGGAGTTTTATAATTTCGGGAGTTTTATAATTTCGGGAGTTTTATAATTTCGGGAGTTTTATAATTTCGGGAGTTTTATAATTTCGGGAGCTTTATAATTTCGGGAGGTTTATAATTTCGGGAGTTTTATAATTTTGGGAGGTTTATTATTTCGGCGCTCCTGCAGCAAATTAAACAAATACAGAATAAAGAAAAGCTGCTAACTGATAAATTAACGAGCGTTTGATTAAAACCCCGCTGTGGGACGTCCTGAGCTCAAATCGAAGACTCGAGTTTTACATGTTCTCCCTCGTCTGTGTGGGATTCTCGTGTGAAAACGCACTCATTCTGCTTCATTCAACCTCATTCTGGGACATTTCTGCCTCATTCTGGGACGTTCTGGGACGTTCTGGGACATTCTGAGACGTTTCAGCCTCATTCTGGGACGTTTCAGCCTCATTTTGGGACGTTTCAGCCTCATTCTGGGACGTTCTGGGACGTTTCAGTCTTATTCTGGGACGTTCTGGGACGTTTCAGCCTCATTCTGGGACGTTCTGGGACGTTTCAGCCTCATTCTGGGACGTTCTGGGACGTTTCAGCCTCATTCTGGGACGTTCTGGGACGTTTCAGCCTCATTCTGGGATGTTCTGGGACGTTTCAGCCTCATTCTGGGACGTTCTGGGACGTTTCAGCCTCATTTTGGGACGTTTCAGCCTCATTCTGGGACGTTCTGGGACGTTTCAGCCTCATTCTGGGACGTTCTGGGACGTTTCAGCCTCAATCTGGGACGTTTCAGCCTCATTCTGGGACGTTTCAGCCTCATTCTGGGACGTTCTGGGACGTTTCAGCCTCATTCTGGGACGTTCTGGGACGTTTCAGCCTCATTCTGGGACGTTCTGGGACGTTTCAGTCTCATTCTGGGACGTTCTGGGACGTTTCAGTCTCATTCTGGGACGTTCTGGGACGTTTCAGCCTCATTCTGGGACGTTTCAGCCTCATTCTGGGACGTTCTGGGACGTTTCAGCCTCATTCTGGGACGTTCTGGGACGTTTCAGCCTCATTCTGGGACGTTCTGGGACGTTTCAGTCTCATTCTGGGACGTTCTGGGACGTTTCAGTCTCATTCTGGGACGTTCTGGGACGTTTCAGCCTCATTCTGGGACGTTTCAGCCTCATTCTGGGACGTTTCAGCCTCATTCTGGGACGTTCTGGGACGTTTCAGCCTCATTCTGGGACGTTCTGGGACGTTTCAGCCTCATTCTGGGACGTTCTGGGACGTTTCAGTCTCATT
>JAFMOC010000338.1:240000-255000 GCA_019802505.1 Corydoras sp. C115 | reverse complement strand
CACACACACACACTGCACACACACACACACACGCACATCTGTGTGTTAATTCACCTGATTGAACTTATGGTCAACTTTGACCATCAACTTTCTGCAATGCACTGAGATTTAACACACACACACACACACACACACACACACACACACACACACACACACACACACACACAGTGTACCTCTGCAGTGGGCACGCCCTCTGGGGGGCGGCAGTGCAGCACGATCATTCCCCGGATGGGAACCTCCTTCCCCTGAGGGTCCTGCTCGAAGTTTTTACGAAGATCTGAAAAAAAAGAGAGAGAAGTGAGAAACATTAATACACACACACACACAAACACACACACACACTCTGTATACTACACACTCTGTGTGTGTGTGTGTGTGTGTGTGTGTGTTACTGTATAACGACATTAAATGTTTATAATCACATTGTTATGAAACATTATTGTAAATGTGACGGATGGTTTTCATGCAGTTTGTCGTTCGTTGCGACTGAAGGAACCGAACCCTCAGAACCCACAGAACCTCAGAACCCACGGAACCTTCAGAACCCACAGAACCGAGCGACGCAGTTACACATCACACACTGCTTAAGTTTACCTCACTGTACGAGGTCGAACCTGCAGCCGTGCAGATAAAGGAAACCGGATACCATGAATGGAGATACTGAGAGTGGGCCAGATGTAGGCGCCACCACCCACACATCACCCACCGACCCACCACCCACCACCCACCGCGTGTTAATCACCCACCACGCTCTGCCCCGGCGCCCCTGGGTCCAAGAGCGGGAGAACGTGGGGCGGGGCGGGGCAGCAGGCAGCGGGGGAGCTGGCAGACGGTGAGCTGATGGGATGCGGGAGTGAAGGCAGTCGATTCTGATGCCGCTCGGGTTTCAGCGGACCTGACAGCTCGGCGGCGGCGCCGGACCCACTCCTCCACCCGAGCCGCACTCTCTCTCTCTCCACCCGAGCACGCAATCCGAGACACTAACTGACGAACGGAGAAGCTTCCGAACCTCCCCCCCCCCCCCCCCCCCCCCCCGAGAGGTCGCTCTGACACCGGCGCCATCGACAGGAAGGATATTTGACGTGCGATGTCTGGCGCAGAGCAAACACTGAAATATGAAATGAATATGGAGCGCCGGACTGACAGAGCAATTTAACGCACGGCGGGGTTTATTATTATTATTATTATTATTAATATTACAGGCCGCCAAATCCCGAGCTCAATTTAATCGCCTGATTTCCTGAACCAGGTCTAAGAGGCTTTACGGCGGAAACGCAGAACTGGGTTGACAGTTTATCGGCTACATCGACCACCGCACGGGCGGAGGCGCCGCGCAGGTATGAATAATGCATGCGTCGGCCGAAGCGGCTACCACAGGACGCCCGCAGAACACGCCCGAGATGTTTCATAATGAATTGCGAAGGCGCACCCGTTCGGGGGGGAACGCGCCGACTCATTACGACTTCCTGCCGTTAGATTTATTGGGATGCAGATTTCGGACGACGTCGCAAGTGGACGATAATAAGACGAGATTATGACATCACAACACCAGGTTCTGGGTTCTCCAGGTTCTGGGTTCTCCAGTTTTCTCCCACAGTCCCAAAATCATGGATTCAAGGTGATGTGGCTGCTCTAAATTTGGTGTATTTGCCCAGCCTCCAAAAAAGCCTCCCCCCCAACTACATCGTTCCTATTATAAATGGACGATAATAAGAAGAGATTATGACATCACAACACCAGGTTCTGGGTTCTCCAGTTTTCTCCCACAGTCACAAAATCATGGATTCAAGGTGAAGTGGCTGCTCCAAGTTTAGTGTATTTGCCCAGCCTCCAAAAAAGCCCCCCCCCAACTACATCGTTCCTATTATAAATGGACGATAATAAGACGAGATCATGACATCACAACACCAGGTTCTGGGTTCTCCAGTTTTCTCCCACAGACCCAAAATCATGGATTCAAGGTGAAGTGGCTGCTCTAAATTAAGTGTATTTGCCCAGCATCGAACACCCCCCACCCCCAAACGACCACAGTTCCTGGATTCATGTTGAATTGTCTGCTCTAAATTCCTCTATATAGAGTGTGTGTGTGTGTGTGTGTGTGTGTGTGTGTGTGTGTGTGTGTGTGTAACTGACTGCCCACTAAGTTTGGCGCTCTGTCCTGTGTGGATATGCCACCGCCCCTCACAGGATGCCCCCCTCGCAACCTCAGTAGAGAAATAAGTGAAAGATGGACGAATTATATTTGGAACAAACTAAAGAAAAGTTCAAACCTAAGTTCTGAGTTGTGTGCTGTGTTTTGTGTGTGTGTTGTGTTGTGTGTGTTGTGTGTTGTGTGTGTTCCGTGGGAGTGCACGGTCCCCTGGTTTAATTCTGGGTTTTAAAGATAAAACAATGAATCTTGAATAAAACATGCCGATGCTCTCGATCGTCTATAAATAGCGGAGAGTGAAACGCATCGCTGGGTTTTTAGAGAAGCAGAAACTCCGCCGTGTGACTTTCTGTTCGGCTGGAACCCTGCGATACTGCGGCATCCCGATTCGTTTCCTTTATTTCGTTCCGTTGCTCTCGGGGTCTCTCTGTGGAGACTCTCATAGAGGTTCAGATGAACGGGACGGCGTGATGGACACCTCGGCTGAGGAACTCACAGGCGATGCGGACCGTGGCTTTGCGGCTCTTGGACGTTCCCAGGTGACTCCAGGCCACGCAGAGGCACCAGTAATCCTCAGGGCCGTGGAAGTCCTCCACCTGCTGCCGGGAGACGTTGATCATCACCTCCCGAACCTTCAGACCTGACAGCACAGACAGAGAGAGAGTGAGAGAGAGAGAGAGAGAGAGAGAGAGAGAGAGAGAGAGAGAGAGAGAGATGAGAGAGAGAGGTCATCATCAGAGGGAGAGAGAGAGAGAGAGAGACGGTCGGACAGTCACATCAGTACATGGACCTCACACTCTGACTATAACAAAGTTCTGTCTTATAACCAGAGAACGGTAAATTAAAGAAGATAAAGAACATGAACCCAAAGGAAGCCCACACGAACATGCCAACCACTAAGCCACCGTGCCGCCATATATATTCATTCATTCATTATCTTCCGCTTTGTCCTATATTAGGGTCGCGGGGGGGGGGGGGGGTTCCCCATGCCCATCCAGGGGAGAACGTGTCGGCGCTGGGCAGATGGACCCAGGACAGGTCGCCAATCTATCGCTGGACACACACTCACTCACACAGACACTCACACAGACACACTCTATATGGGGCAATTTGGAGAACTCAATTGACTTGATCCATGTTTTTGGACTGTTGGAGGAAACTGGAGAACCAGGAGGAAACCCACATGGACACGGGGAGAACATGGGAACTCCACCCAGATGGGGATTCGAACCGGGAATCCCTAGTGCTGAGAGGAGAACATGCTAAACCACTAAGCCACCGTGCCGCCATATATATAGTATTTATAATTAGAGAGAGGAACTGAGAAATAAGGTTATGAAATGGGTCGTTCCACTCCTTAAATCTGATTGGCTGAGCAGTTTGTCCAGCCATGACATCATTAACAATGACACACACCTCTGAATGCTTCACGTTCATATCAGTGTGTGATATACAACACATTATTATAAATCATTAAATACAGATTAATATAAACAGAGAGATGAATCCTGAGGATTCAGTTGTTTTAAAAAACTGTATTCTGTTATTTAGCCACTAGAGGGCAGTGTTTGTTAGAGAAACTGGAATCCTGTTACTCAGCGATCAGCGTTCACTTTAAAAACCGGACTAGATTACGTCACTGAAGATCAGATTATTAATAAATTAGTTTTTTAATAATCGCATTTCTGAATCAGAGCTTGTTTTTTATTACAGTGAGTTTGTAATGTTTTATTAAAGCAATCAGACTCTCGAGGTTGTGCATTATTCTGAATAAATCACATAAGGAGGTGGAACTGTTCTCCGCTACACATCAGGACTGATAACCCCTCTTTATGGGTTTTATTCAGGATTAAGCCCCGCCCCCTCGTACCGTATCTCTGTATTCGAGGTGCAGTGATCAGCTCTGAGGTTATTAATCTTTGAGGGGGGGGGATGCTGAAGGTCTGTGAGCTCCTGATCTGCGTTATTGGATCGTTCCTGCGTGTGTTTTTGCTGACGCGTCGTTATCGTGTAATCGCGTTTATCTCGATCGGGATCTCGCCGTTTCATCAGACTAACAAACTAACAAACGCTCGCACGCCGGAAACGGGGCGGCGGCTCCAGAGACGGCTTCCTGCTCCCCGATAAACACGTTTAACGCTCGGCTTCGGGAGAAGATTTCATTTAGACGGCGGCGGGGTGAAGAGTTCACGCAGAAATAAATACCCCCCCCCACCTCCCCCCCACCCCACAGTGATAAAGTTTTCATTCCCGGGGATGGTATTGGATTCTCGGGTCCGGCGTCTGCTCGCAGCTGCGGCGCCTCGGCACTTCTTCCACTCTCCTGCGTTCGCACATTACGCTTTCATTTCGGGTTCGCGGGCTCGGCCGGAGAGCAGGGTGCGGAAAAAAATCAAATCAAATAAAATAAAAAGGAGCGTAAACCTGATCAACACGTGAGAGAAAGAGAGGTCTCGCTTTCTAAAAGCAGCAAAATATCGAGGCGTCGCCTCCTCGCCTGCCTCCTCGCTCTGCCCTACATACACCCCGCTCCTCGCTAACGCAGATAAGATGCGCTCGGCGTCCTGAGAGACTTGGGGCCGCAGATGGAAATAACGTTAGCCCGAGAACGCGCGCGAGCGTCTGATGTGCCGCATGGCGGGGATGAGCGGCGGGCTGGTGACGGGATAAGAGCAGGCTTTAAAAATAAAATAAAAAACATCTGCATCTCTGCGTTTATCTATTTTTTAACGGCGGCTTTGCTCTTTTTTTTTCCCTCGTTTTTTTTTTTTTCTTCGCGTCTTCGAGGTCTGACTTCCAGTAATGTCTCCCGTCGGATTTGTGACACGGCCTTCCATTTTTAATCGGACCCATGGGTTTAGGGCTCGTTTCATGTGCGCGTGAGGCGGCGGATTAAAGGGGAAAGTGTGCCGCAACAAAACATCAGTCGCCGCCTCGTCGCTGAGGACGGGGGTGCGGGGGGGGGGGGGTGGTAGGGGTGGGGTGGGAGGCTAATCTGACACGCGCCTCATCTGTTTAAGGCCAGGCATTAAGAGCGTTCCGGAGCGGGAGGCGGATTAGACGGCGTTGCTTGTGAATATACAACTGCAGACATCACACACACACACACACACACACACACAAACAAACACAAACACAAAACTTTACATAGACTTTAAATATGGGGATCCAGGTTCGAATCCCAATCTGGGTGGAGTTTCCCATGTTCCCATGTTCCCATGTTCTCCCCGTGTCTGCATGGGTTTCCTCCCACAGTCCAAAAAAATGGATTCAAGGTGAACTGGCAGCTGTAAATTGCCCCTACATAGTGTGTGTGTTTGAGTGTGCCCAGTAATGGATTGGCAGCCTGTCCTGAGTGTATCTGGATGGGCATGGGATGCCCACACACACACACACACACACACACACACACACACACACAAAACCCAAACACACACACACACACACACACAATCCAAACTCACACACACACACAATCCAAACTCACACACACACACAATCCAAACTCACACACACACACACACACACACACACACAACCCAAACACACAAACAAACACACACGCACACACAAGTGCACACAACACACTCACATGCACATACACACACACACATACAAGTGCAAACACACACACACACACACACACACACGGACTACTTTACATAGACTTCAAATATGTGGATCCAGGTTCAAATCCCGAACTGGGTTTGCATGTTCTCCACATGTCCAAGAACATGGATTTAAGGTGAATTAGCTGCTCTAAATTGCCCCTATATGCATCTGTGTGCGTGTGTGTGTGCACCCAGTGATGGATGGCGTCCTGATAATTAAATTAATTGCCCAAACATTAACCCTAACCTTATCATAACCCTGATGTCACCATCAGGTGGTTGCTCAGTTCCACTTAATGACTTGAGAGTCCCTGTTTTTTTTAGCCCCGCCTCCTATTTACAAATTCCCCTTTAATTTGTTGTGAGAGGATGAGGTGTGATTGATGTTGAGCGGTATGAGGTGTAAACCGGAGATTTAACGACGTGCGTGATTATTTTATTGGCTGTAGAGCCGCAGCTGCGCGGCGCCGTACAGTCAGCCGTCTTTAACGACTGAACGTTCTACATGCGTATTAAATCCAGTTGTAAAAACGTTCTGCTTCATTCCACATCCCGCGCAGAATGCGTTTTAGTATCCGGTTGGGTGTAATGGCTGTTTAATGTACACTTAGTGCTCGCGTATCTCAGAGGAGCGCCGAGGTGCCTCTGTCTTTGGGGCCTCGCGGTGAATAATGGGCCGCTTCGCTCCTCTGCCATCTGGGGTTTGAACGTGGAGTTTACGACGGGCGCTCGGTTTGCGCTCCGGCAGAGCCTCGCCATCCCACACTGTCAACTTCATCCTGACAAATTAACTGAGGTAATCTTGACGAATGCAGCTAATAATTTCCGTTTTCGGGAGCAGATGGCGGTGCGAGTGCAGTGAGGAAGAGGACGTTCTAATGTCGGCTCTTTCTGTCTCTGATAAGTGAATTGCTGCGCGAGAGCGTGTGAGCGGCGGCGGCGTGGAGTTCATCACGAGGCGAAGACCTCTTTACTTTTGGTGCAAAGCAATAAAACAACGGAAAACCCCGTGAGCGCCGCACAGGGGTGTCTGAGCGTCAGGAGCGTCAGAAATGACCTTCCCTTTGAAAGCAAACGCTGAGCGCTGAGTCCTCGGCGCGCGGTGTCCGTGACGACGGCCGGCTGCGGGGCGACGTGAGCGATGGGCTGGAATGGGCTTTTATTCAAGATGAAAACATGAATCAGTCTGACGGCATAAACGCCGAGGCCCCGCTTTATATCAGGGTGGATAATGAGGGGCTGGCAACCGTGCAATCAGGAATCGATCGGCTCAGCGGGGACTGAAAATTGTCCATAAATATCTCAATAACGCCGGCCACGCGGTCCGCCTCTCAGCGCCGGGGATCCGGGTTCGAATCCTGATCTGGGTGGAGTTTGCATGTTCTCCCCATGTCCTCCAGTTTCCTCCCACAGTCCAAAAACTTTGGTTAATTGGATGCTCTTAACTTAATTGCCCCAGTATAGTTTGTGAGTGAGTGAGTGGATTGGCACTCCCGGGTTTATCTGCCACAGCACACGAAACGTTCTCCCCCGCATGAGCACGTGGAACCCTAACCCTAACCCCCCATGATGATAGTTCTACACCAGAACGATAGCCTCTACTTCTGGTGTAGGTTTTGTCACTTTTAACTAAAAAACGTAATCAGTAATATTAATTTACGCACTCAGTTTTAAAAATTTGTACATTAATGTCATTAGAGTGATGAATTAATTTACAGTACAATACGGTGCGAGGGGGCGTGGCTTTATTCTGAATAAACCCCATAAAGAGGTGTTATCAGTCTGGAGTACAGTTCCACCTCTTTACGTGATTTATTCACAATAATACACAACCTCGAGTGTCTGATTGCTTTAATAAAACGCGTACAGTAATTAAAAAAACGAGGTTTGATTCTTAAAAGCGTTTATTAAAAGCAAAATCGTTAAAATTCTGCTCTTCCGCGACGTAAACTAGTCCGGAACGCTGATCGCTGTGACTAGTCCGGTTTGTCTAACAATCCATCACTGCCCTCTAGTGGCCAAATCACAGAACACACTTTATAAAAACAGCTGAATCAATCAAGCAGAGAATCGGCTCTCTGTTTATTTTAATCTGTATTTAATGATTTAAAACAAATGTATTGTATATCACGGGGTGTGATATGTTGTTGTTGATGATGTCACGGCTGGACAGATGGCTCAGCCAATCAGATTTTTATATTGTTTATTTTATAATTTTTAAATTTTTTGTTTATTTTATAAACAATATTTTGTAACGAACGAACCAAACGAATATTTAAGGACTTAATAATCCCAGAAATAGCCCATCAGTAAATGATCAGAGTTGGGTGGTCGAGGTGGTTGCTGGTGCACCACCACCTGAAGCCCTGACAGGGTGGTTGAATAATCGCTGCACCATGGTGGCGCATTAGTGTTAATGAAGATCCGGCGTTATTGGATCTGTGTTCAGTCCGATCGTTGTTAATCAGATTTAATCTGGTATTGATTCGTTGTCCTGACGCACCTGCGTGGATAGAACTCAACGGCGTTGATAAAAGATCAGGAACGAGCGCCAACTAAATTTAACATCGGCAATCAAATGGAGACGCTCCACCTGAAGACAACAGCTGGCGTCTCGAAGGTGATCGATCGGCGCCATCATTAATGCCGCGCGGATCGGTCGTAAAACGGCGCCCGCAGCTGTTTTCTTATCGACGCTTCTGATTTATACCTTATTTTGACGAGTTATCGCCCGAATGACTGATCCGTCCAAAGAAAACAAACAGAGTGACGGACGGGAGGCGCGGGGATCCGTTTCCGGCGCCGTTCTGAAGCGCCCACGCCGAAGACGAGGCGGCGTTCAGATTCAGATTTCACATGTAGTTTGCGTTTCGGAGATAAATCCATCAACAAACCCCAAAAACAAATTGGATTTAATGGGTTAACACGGCTTAATTGCTTTGGCTGACGAGTCTGAGACCAGGTTTCATAAAGAGGGCGCTCCCGCCGTCAATCTGAGCGCCAGCTGCCGCCGCGCCGCCGTACTGCGCTTTAATGGGCTCCTGACGGCATGCGGCTAACCTGCTGTGACACATGTATACATTACCTCCTCCTAATAACACCGAGCACCGACGACACGCCGGGCTCCCCGCCGCCGCCGGGCTTCCACACGCCGGGCTTCCACACGCCGGGCTTCCACACGCCGGGCTTCCACACGCCGGGCTTCCACACGCCAGGCTTCCACAACCCGGGCTTCAAAACGCCGGGCTTCCACACGCCGGGCTTCCACACGCCGGGCTTCCACACGCCGGGCTTCAACACGCCGGGCTCCCACACGCCGGGCTTCCACACACCGGAATTCCACACGCCGGGCTTCCACACGCCGGGCTTCCACACGCCGGGCTTCCACACGCCAGGCTTCCACAACCCGGGCTTCAAAACGCCGGGCTTCCACACGCCGGGCTTCCACACGCCGGGCTTCCACACGCCGGGCTTCAACACGCCGGGCTCCCACACGCCGGGCTTCCACACACCGGAATTCCACACGCTGGGCTCCCCACCGCCGCCGGGCTTCCACACGCCGGGCTTCCACACGCCGGGCTTCCACACGCCGGGCTTCAAAACGCCGGGCTTCCACACGCCGGGCTTCCACACGCCGGGCTTCCACACGCCGGGCTTCCACACGCCGGGCTTCAACACGCCGGGCTTCAAAACGCCGGGCTTCCACACGCCGGGCTTCCAAACGCCGGGCTTCAACCACAGAATATTCATCATGACGACGACGTCAGTCTCCATTAATGACGGATTAATGACTCCATTAATGACTCCCATGCCCATCCAGAGGAGGACGTTCCGGGCGCGGGGCAGATACACCCAGGACAGATCCAATTTGAGATGTTTCCTCCCACAGTCCAAAAACATGGATCAAGGTCAATTGAATTCTCCAAATTGGATGGGCATGGGAAACCCCCCCCCCCATGCTGGATAGATGGTTGAAGATGGGGGAACCCCCCCCCCGCAACCCCATCACAGGATAAAATAGAAGCTGATGGACGGATGGGTGTGCACGCTGACAGGCTGGTTGAAACCCCGTTGCCGTGACGAGTGTCTCTCTCTCTCTCTCTCTCTCTCTCTCGCTCACTTTTTTTCATTTTGCTGCACAAAGTCCCCCCCCCCTGACTGTGGAATGATTGCCGGCTCCCGTCAGGCGGCGGGTTTTTTCGCAGGCCTCCCGAGGTTTTCACACGGCCGAGAACAAACTCCGAAATGAAACGCGCCCGGCGCTCAGCGGACAGACGCACCCCGCCGATCGGCCGGGTTCAGGTGGCGGATCAGACCGCTGCGCCGCCGCCGCGCCGCGCCGCGCTTCCCACTGTAACATCGGCCGACGTGGCGCTCAGCGTGGGCTCATTGTCGGATGTTCTGATACCGCGTTTGACCCGTTACGGGTGACTCACGAGCGCCGATGCTCATTCTCTGAGTGTGTGTGTGTGTGTGTGTGTGTGTGTGTGTGTGTGTGTGTGTGTGTGTGTGTGTGTGTGTGTGTGTGTGTGTGTGTGTGTGAGAGAGAGAGAGACAAAGAGAGAGATGTTGCTGAAGGGCAGACACAGCAATAGTGCATTAATGTCATCTTGAATCATGCTCCCTACAGTTTCCACCGGCAGCACACGGCGGGTTCTGCACACGGCGGGTTCCGCACACGGCGGGTTCCGCACGCGAGCGAGCGGCAGCACTGACCGCTCCGCCCGTCACGCCAACGGCACCGACGGACAAACGAACATCGCTGGCCTGAGTCTGCTGACAGAACCCTAACGTCTGGACTCAGCACTATAAATAGAAATAACATAACACACAGAGTTCAGGCAGGCTGGCTCAGCGATTAGTATGTTCTCCTCTCAGCGCTAGGGATTCCCGGTTCAAATCCCCATCTGGGTGGAGTTTCCATGTCCTCCCCGTGTCCGTGTGGGTTTCCTCCGGGTTCTCCGGTTTCCTCCCACAGTCCAAAAACATGGATCGAGTCAATTGAGTTCTCCAAATTGCCCCATATAGAGTGTGTCTGTGTGAGTGAGTGTGTGTCCAGTGATAGATTGCCCCCCTGTCCTGGGTGTATCTGCCCAGCGCCTGAAACGTTCCCCCCTGGATGGGCATGGGGACCCCCCCACCCCCGCGATCCTAATAGAGGATAAAGCGGAAGACAATGAATTAACGAATGAATGAATGTTCTCCTCTCAGTGCTGGGGTGGAGTTTGCATGTTCTCCTCTAGTTAGATTGAAGGCCCGTGTTAGCGGATGCTCAACACCTCACTCACAAGTTTTAAATACTTTTTGAAACGACTCTTTCCATTAGGAGTCATTTAATTGACTCCCGTGACTCATGTCTACAGCCCTGTTGAATGACGCTTAATTAACACTCGCGAGATCGAATCCGGGCGGCACGGTGGCTTAGTGGTCAGCACGTTCTCCTCTCAGCGCTAGGGGTTCCCGGTTCAAATCCCCATCTGGGCGGAGTTTCCATGTTCTCCCTGTGTCCGCGTGGGTTTCCTCCGGGTTCTCCGGTTTCCTCCCACAGTCCAAAAACATGGATCAAGTTATTTGAGTTCTCTAAATTGCCCCATATAGAGTGTGTTTAAGTGTGTGAGTGTGTACCCAGCGATGGATTGGCGCCCTGTCCTGGGTCTATCTGCCCAGCGCCCGAGATGTTCTCCCCTGGATGGGCATGGGGAACCCCACCGCGACCCTAATAGAGGATAAAGCGGGAGATAATGAATGAATGAATGAATGAATGAGATCGAATCCGAATCACTTACGTGACTCAGCGACTCATCCGTGCTGACGTGGAAGTCATTTATTTGACTCATTCGACTGATTCATGGGGGAAAGGCGCGGCTCATTAGGCTCAGCGATATGAATCCTTTGATGTGTCGTTACATTATCGTTAATGTCTTTAAAGTTTGTAACTAAAAAAAAATTAATAAATAAAAATAAACACAAAACTAAAAACTAAAACCGTCTCCCACTGAGCGGAGGACAGAGAGACACATGAGTAATGAGAGTAACGAGAGTAACGAGAATAATGAGAGTAACGAGAATAATAAGAATAATGAATAACGAGGACAAACACGGGGCCCGCGGCAAAAAGACGGACCTCAAACGAGCCGGCAGGTGGACTCGGGTTCGAGGTGCGGGCGTCACGGCAATGCCCCCCCCCCCCCCCGTGCAGCGCCGGGTCCTGACCTGAGGTCTGCGTGCACAGCTGTGTTTCAAAGATCAATCACATCCCGAGTCACATGGCACCGGACGAGATCAAAGGGAAAGCGGCGCGTGGCGTCGCCGGGGAGACGGGGGCCGCCGGATACACATAACGACTTTATAATCAGACCATTTCAAAGCCACGCCACCGGGGGGGGGGACGGGGGGGCAGATCACAGACTGGCTTTTATAAAATAAACTGTATTTAATTTCACAAAGAGAACCCGAAGAACCCAGAGAACCGCAAAATCAACACGGCGGCCGTACACGCATCCGTTTAATTCCCGTGACATCACAAAGTGGGCGGAACGGAACGTGGCATGTTCTCCTCTCAGCGCTGGGGATTCCAGTTTGGCCTCCCGATCCGGGTGGAGTTTGCATGTCCTCCCCGTGTCCGCGTGGGCTTCCTCCGGGTTCTCCGGTTTCCTCCCACAGTCCAAAAACATGGATCAAGGTCAATTGAATTCTCCAAATTGCCCCATATAGAGTGTGTGTGAGTGAGTTAGTGTGTGTGCCCAGTAATGAATTACCCCCCTGTCCTGGGTGTATCTGCCCAGCGCCTGAAACCTTCTCCTCTGGAGGGGCATGAAGACCCCCCCCCCCAAGATAATTTAATTATTTGATCAAACATTAACCCTAACCGTTTCCTCCGGGTTCTCCGGTTTCCTCCCACAGTCCAAAAACATGGATTCAAGGTAAATTTGTCTGCTCTGCCCCTGTGGGTTTCCTCCGGGTTCTTTGGTTTCTTCCCACAGTCCAAAAACATGGATTCAAGGTGGGTTGGCTGCTCTAAATTGCCCCTATATAGTGCTTGTGTCTGTGTGTGTGTGAGTGTTTGCCAAATGATGGACTGGCACCCTGTCCTGGTTGTATCTACCCCGTGGGTTTCCTCCGGGTTCTCCGGTTTCCTCCCACAGTCCAAAAACATGGCTTCAAGGTAAATTTGTCTGCTCTAAATTGCCCCTATATAGTGTGTGTCTCTGTGTGTGTGAGTGTTTGCCAAATGATGGACTGGCACCCTGTCCTGGTTGTATCTGCCCCGTGGGTTTCCTCCAGGTTCTCCGGTTTCCTCCCACAGTCCAAAAACATGGATTCAAGGTGAGTCGGCTGCTCTAAATTGCCCCTATACAGTGTGTGTGAGTGAGTGGTGTGCCCAGCGATGGACTGCAGGAACACCAACACCCCCGACGCTCCAGACTCCGCCCCTTGTGACATATTTCAGGTGTATAATCCATAACGCACGGCCTGTGGGGCATTCAGACGGAACTTCAAAGGATAAAAGTAATGAGTGTGAGGTCGGTGTGCAGATTAAAGGATGTTTAATTCATTCCTCACACTGTACTCCGCTTAGCGCACTCCTTTTAATAACCCCCCCCCCCCCCCCCCCCCCCCCACGGAGACGGCAAGATTGCTTTATCCATCTAATCTAAATCAAGCAGCCGGGGGAGGATGGGGGGGGGGGGGGGGTGGAGCACGTCACATGTTCTGCTGCAGACCCGTGACGGCGGTGCTCACTGGGCCGAGGGGGTTTGGGGTAAAAACCCCGTCTGCGGCATCGTCCCCCGGCAGGAGCAGAGAGTCGGAGTTCCGATGTCTTGATGAAGGAAACGGAGAAACAAACCCGGCGTTCTGACACAAATCTGCTGCAGCAGGCTCCGCCCACCACGACGTCACAGACAGAGGCATGAAACAAAGAAGCACCGAGCTGCAGAGTGTGTGAGGAGTGTGTGAGTGTGTGTGAGGAGTGTGTGTGTGTGTGAGGAGTGTGTGTGTGTGTGTGTGTGTGTGAGGAGTGTGTGTGTGTGAGGAGTGTGTGTGAGAGGAGTGTGTGTGTGTGTGAGGAGTGTGTGTGAGGAGTGTGTGAGAGGAGTGTGTGAGAGGAGTGTGTGTGAGGAGTGTGTGTGTGTGTGAGGAGTGTGTAAGGAGTGTGTGAGTGAGGAGTGTGTGTGTGTGTGAGGAGTGTGTGTGTGTGAGGAGTGTGTGAGTGTGTGTGTGTGTGTGTGTGTGTGAGGAGTGTGTGTGTGTGAGGAGTGTGTGTGTATATATGTGTGTGTATATGTGTGTGTGTGTGTATTTATGTGTGTGTGTGTGTGTGTGTGTTTGTATTTATATGTGTGTGTGTGTGTATATATATAATTTATGTGTGTGTATGTGTGCGTGTATTTATATGTGTGTGTGTGTGTGTATTTATGTGTGTGTGTGTGTGTGTGTGTGTGTGTGTATTTATATGTGTGTGTGTGTGTGTGTATATATATATGTGTGTGTATGTGTGCGTGTGTGTGTGTGTATTTATGTGTGTGTGTGTGTGTGTGTGTATATTTATATGTGTGTGTGTGTGTGTGCAGGGTTCTACTGCAATAAGATCAAATCTCTGCCTTCATCACCATCATCATCATCATCGTCTTCATCTTCATCACCACCATCATCACCACCATCATCATCATCTTCATCATCATCTTCATCACCTTCATCATCATCATCATCATCATCAACAGACAGACAGTTCTGATGGATGGCGTCAGGTGGAGAACCTGCTCTCTGAGTTCTGACGCCGATGCGGAACGCACGGCGTCGCCTCCGACCTCGCGACCTCCTGAGATTCGCGTTAAGCCCCTCCCCCTCCCCCCCGCAACGCAGACAGCTCGCAGATCGATCCGTCCAATCACAGCCCTCCGTCTGCATTATGTATGAGGAGCCTGACCTCTTCACGACGCAATCGGTTATCGACAGGAGCGTGGGAGCGGGGCTTATCCCGGCCGCTCACGGGTGGCGTTATCGGACGTCCCTGACGGCGTCACATTTACAAGCCAACGTTAATTCCTGATTAGAGTCTGACGCTGATAAAACCCCAATCAGACCGCCGTTCCTCTCAGATTACGGAACCCCGCCGGCGCGGCGCCGCCGATCACGCCGCCGGAGTCGTTAAGCGCCGCCGCCGCCGCCGCCACCGCCACGCACGTACCACTTATTAAATATTACAGATATTAAATCCTGATGAAGAGGGTTTAT
>JAFMOC010000338.1:225000-235000 GCA_019802505.1 Corydoras sp. C115 | reverse complement strand
AAACAGCACTCAACACAGGGCAATTAGAACCCGAGCGAATGCCCTCATTAAACCCTTAAAAATAATTAGATTTTAAAATGAGATGGACGTCGACACTCGACGAATCACATCGCGTTACAATTCAAATGAAGACGGAGACGAATTCTGCAGCGGGGCAATTAACACAATGTTGACTACTAATTATTAATTAACAGGTAGCTCCGGTGCTTAAATCTGATTGGCTGAGCCGTGTGTCCATCATTAACAGTAACACCCCCCTCCGAGCGCGTCACATTGGTATCAGTGTGTGATATACAATACATTATTATAAATCATTAAATACAGATTAATATAGAGAGAGAGACGCGGCACGGTGGCTTAGTGGTTTAGCATGTTCTCCTCTCAGAGCTGTGGATTTCCGGTTCGATTCCCAATCTGGGTGGAGTTTGCATGTTCTCCCCGTGTCCGTGTGGGTTTCCTCCGGGTTCTCCGGTTTCCTCCCACAGTCCAAAAACATGGATCACAGTCAATAAAATGCTCTAAATTGCCCCATACAGAATGTGTGTGTACCCAGTGATAGATTGCCCAGTGATAGATTGCCCCCCCCCCCCCCCCCCCTCGTCCTGTGTGTATCTGCCCAGCGCACGAAACTTTCTCCCCTGGATGGGCATGGGGACCCCGATGATGCGGCTGTTCTTATAAAAGTGTGTTATGTAGTTTGGCCACTAGAGGGCAGTGATGATTACAGAAACCGGAATCCTGTTACTCAGCGATCAGCGTTCACTTTAAAAAACTCGAGGTTGTGCGTTATTCTGAATAAATCACGTAAAGAGGTGGAACTGTTCTGCACTACACGTCGGGACTGATAACACCTCTTTATGGGGTTTATTCAGGATTAAGCCCCGCCCCCTCGCACCATGTTGGAAAAATATACAGTTTAACGTCTCGGGTTCTTTAAAACTGAAGCACGGAACAAACGAACTCCTCGAAACCAAAATAAACCCGGGGAATAATTCCGTCTGAAGGAATGAGATCGCGGGCGTTCATTTAAACACACGTTCTGATTAAGATCAAAGCCTCGGCGTGATTAATCCAACGGAACGCTCAGGAACGAGATCACACGCTTCAGGTTCTCCGTTCCGTCCAGGTTCTCCTCGAGTCATGTGATCCTGATCCGTCCTCTGATCCGCGATCCGAACGTGATGGAGTCTAATGTGTCTCATCACGCTGGAGAACGTTCCCGCTTCCTATCGAGGTTCCGTATCTCAGAGTGGGGGGGGGGGGGGTTACAAGAGGACAAGAGGACAAGAGAACAAGAGGAGAGCTTATTCCAAAAACACTAGATGAGATTTCAGCGAGTGGCCTGCTGCCCAATCCATCACTTCCTCTGGAGGCCGGGACAACATTCAGCGGGACGCTCGGGTTCCGCGGCGTCTCCCGGATTTGACGCTCTCGGACGGCGGCTGCGGAACGTCTGATAGAGCCAAGAATGGCGAGGACAAGGACGCGAGAAAGCCCCGGAAATCGCTAGAGCTTCGGCAAATCCAAATCGGCTCAGTGCAATCCAATCAGAGACGACGGGACGTTAGATCAGAGACGAAGAGAGGAACGTCTCTCTCTCTCTCTCTCTCTCTCGCCCGCTCTCTCTCTCTCTCGCCCACTCTCACTCTCTCTCTCTCTCTCTGTCTGTCTCTCCCTCTCTCTCTGTCTCTCTCTCTCTGTCTGTCTCTCCCTCTCTATCTGTATGTCTCTCTCTCTCCCATTCTCTCTCTCTCTCTCTCTCTCGCCCGCTCTCTCTCTCTCTCTCTCGCCCGCTCTCTCTCTCTCTCGCCCGCTCTCTCTCTCTCTCTCGCCCGCTCTCTCTCTCTCTCACCCGCTCTCTCGCCCGCTCTCTCTCTCTCTCGCCCGCTCTCTCTCTCTCTCGCCCGCTCTCTCTCTCTCTCTCGCCCGCTCTCTCTCTCTCTCTCTCTCTCTCTCTCTCCCCCCGCTCTCTCTCTCTCTCTCGCCCTCTCTCTCTCTCTCTCTCTCTCGCCCGCTCTCTCTCTCTCTCTCTCGCCCTCTCTCTCTCTCTCTCTCGCCCGCTCTCTCTCTCTGTCTCTCTGTCTGTCTCTCTCTCTCGCCCGCTCTCTCTCTCTCTCGCCCGCTCTCTCTCTCTCTCTCTCTCGCCCGCTCTCTCTCTCTCTCTCTCTCGCCCGCTCTCTCTCTCTCTCTCTCGCCCGCTCTCTCTCTCTCTCGCCCGCTCTCTCTCTCTCTCTCTCTCTCGCTCGCTCTCTCTTGCTCTCTCTCTCTCTCTCGCCCACTCTCTCTCTCTCTCTCTCTCGCCCGCTCTCTCTCTTGCTCTCTCTCTCTCTCTCTCGCCTGCTCTCTCTCTCTCTCGCTCTCTCTCTCTCTCGCGCTCTCTCTCTCTCTCTCGCCCACTCTCTCTTGCTCTCTCTCTCTCTCTCTCTCTCTCTCGCCCTCTCTCTCTCTCTCTCTCTCTCTCTCTCTCGCCCGCTCTCTCTCTCTCTCTCTCTCGCCCGCGCTCTCTCTCTCTCTCGCACGCTCTCTCTCGCCCGCTCTCTCTCTCTCTCTCGCCCGCCCTCTCTCTCTCTCTCTCTCTCAGAGTCAACATGGGGCGGATGTGATATAAATGATGAAAGTGAGGGCGTAGCGTCAACCTTCAGCTCTGCGCGGAACACAGAACCCCCCGCTGCACTCGCCTCGCTATTGATCTTTAAAAACCCGAAGCGGTTCTAATGAAGTCGGACCGCTCGGCGTGTGACGGGCCGCGCTCTCACACATGCACACGCGAGGGCCCGGACGCCCGGCTTGTCGGGGTTCCGCGATGGGCCGCCGGTCCCTCTTTCATCAGTGGATGTGTCCCGGCGGGGGGTTCCGCCATGATGTGGCGTCCTCGGCCACGGAGGCTGAGGTGATGCTAATGACATCATCAGTGAACCCAGCGAGGGTCCGAACGGATCGGGGGTTCTGAGGGTTTTAATGTGGCAGAACCCCTCAGGACCAACATCAGAACCAACAGCAGAACCAAAACGAGATCCAACATCAGAACCAACATCAGAACCAACATCAGATCCAACGAGATCAACATTAGAACCAACATCAGAAACCCTCAGGACCAACATCAGAACCAAAACGAGATCCAACATCAGAACCAACATCAGAACCAAAACGAGAACCAACTGCAGAACCAACTGCAGAACCAACATCAGAACCAAAACGAGATCCAACATCAGAACCAACATCAGAACCAAAACGAGATCCAACATCAGAACCAACATCAGAACCAAAACGAGAACCAACTGCAGAACCAACATCAGAACCAAAACGAGATCCAACATCAGAACCAACATCAGAACCAAAACGAGATCCAACATCAGAACCAACATCAGAACCAAAACGAGATCCAACATCAGAACCAAAACGAGAACCAAATGCAGAACCAACATCAGAACCAAAACAAGATCCAACATCAGAACCAAAACGAGATCCAAAATCAGAACCAACATCAGAACCAACATCAGATCCAAAAAGAGATCCAACATCAGAACCAACATCGGAACCCCTCAGGACCAACATCAGCACCAACAGCAGAACCAACAAAATCTGAACCAACATCAGAACCAACGTCAGAGTTAACATTAGAACCAACATCAGATCCAACGTCAGAACCAACATCAAAACCAACATCAGAACCAACATCAGAACCAACAACAGAACCAACATCAAAACCAACATCAGAACCAACTGCAGAACCAACATCAGAACAAACTGCAGAACCAACATCAGAACCACCATCAGTTGGTATGAAGTAATGTCTGGTCTGCAGGTGGGTCCGGTTCTCGCCGTTCTGGACCTGAACTCTGAGCAGAACGTCCCTCACTCGAGGGACTGAATCAGGAGGTGTGGTTCCATACTTTTGTCCGTGTTCTGTATGTAAGACCCGCCGTTTCTGCAGAACCCGCTCGGTTCCGCTGCCGTTCTCGCGCTGCAGGTATGAATAGAACCTCCAATCATTAGAGTTAGTTTTTAATTTGCCGCGTTTTCTCGTCTAATCGCGTCTTCTGATTCCAAACGAGAAAAAAACCTCAGCTCAGATTCACGGCTCGGTCTCCGGACGCTCCGGCGGAACGTCGGCGGAACGCTGAGTGATGAGGCCTGCGGTTTGACGCGCGCTAGAGCAATTATTTATTTATTTGCCTAATTTGACTCGTTATGAATCATCGTTACTGACACGCCGGGCTTCGCTCCGGTGAAAAATGAATGCGGCGTGATGTCGCGAGGCGGAGCACGGCCTCCTGGGATCTACTTTGTGCGGGCGAGCGGACGGGCGGGCGGACGGGCGGGCGGGCGGGCGGGCGGACGGGCGGGCGGGCGGACGGGCGGGCGGCGGGCGAGCGGGCGGGCGGACGGGCGGGCGGGCGGGCGGGCGGACGGGCGGGCGGAGGGATCCGGGGGAAATCACAGGTTAAGGAATTGGGGTTTCAATCCGCATGAACCGCGATTGATTTAGAACCCGACCTGCACCCGAAACGAAGAACCGGAGGTCCGCGGGTGCCGGGGGGGTTCTGCAGATGGTTCTGCTGATGGAGGTGAGCGCGGACACATGCGGAACGACGGGGACAAGGAACGACGACAGGGACACCGACCCGCGTTTGGTTTTTAATGCAGTGTGGTAACAAATCCGGTTCCGGGTCTGAAGAATCCGGTTCCGGGTCTTTTCTATGTCTGAGTGTGGGGGCAATTAGACCTCAGAGGGGAACCCCCGCTGCTGGACCAGAGAACCGCGGTTCCACCATACAGGACTCGGATCGGTTTCTGCTCCACGTCGTTTTCACTTAACCGGTCTCTGAATGGCGAACGTTGAGTCTCTCACAGCCTCATTCGAGGTCAGCTGACCCCCGCTGTCAGACTCGGGGACACAAATCCCGGGGTGTTTTTTTTTTCCGGTTCTGTTCCGGAGTGTTTTTTTTTTTTTTCATTAAGACTCCACAGAACTGTGAGCGCTCAGCGTCTCCACGTTCTCTGTGTTCTCCGCGTTCTCCGCGTCTCCGCCTTCAGCCCGCGAGAGGTCGAATTAATCACGAATCATTTCCATGCGATTTATCTGGAGTTCTGGAGTCCCGGCGTTCGGTGCGGCTGCGTTTCCGCTCGAGGAGCGAGCAGCAGATGGTCGGCTGGAGAACCGAGCCAACAGCAGAACCTCCGTCCCCCTCGGATGGTTCTGCAACTCGAGCGAAAGAGACGCAGTTTGTTCTTTAATTCAGAGACGTTCTCACAAACTTGGATTTTTGTACGAGGTGGAGGCGTCTCCGAAGGTCTTGCGGTTACGCCATCACCTGTCCTCCTCCTCCATTACATGTTCTCCATCACCTGTCCTCCTCCATTACTTGTCCTCCATCACCTGTCCTACTCCTCCATTACATGTTCTCCATCACCTGTCCTCCATCACCTGTCCTCCTCCTCCATTACATGTTCTCCATCACCTGTCCTCCTCCATTACTTGTCCTCCATCACCTGTCCTCCTCCTCCATTACATGTTCTCCATCACCTGTCCTCCATCACCCGTCCTCCTCCTCCATTACATGTTCTCCATCTCCTGTCCTCCATCACCTGTCCTCCTCCTCCATTACATGTTCTCCATCTCCTGTCCTCCATCGCCTGTCCTCCTCCTCCATTACATGTTCTCCATCACCCGTCCTCCTCCTCCATTGCATGTCCTCCATCACCTGTCCTCCTCCTCCATTACATGTTCTCCATCTCCTGTCCTCCATCGCCTGTCCTCCTCCTCCATTACATGTTCTCCATCACCTGTCCTCCTCCATTACATGTTCTCCATCACCTGTCCTCCATCACCTGTCCTCCTCCTCCATTACATGTTCTCCATCTCCTGTCCTCCATCGCCTGTCCTCCTCCTCCATTACATGTTCTCCATCACCTGTCCTCCATCACCTGTCCTCCTCCTCCATTACATGTTCTCCATCACCCGTCCTCCTCCTCCATTGCATGTTCTCCATCACCTGTCCTCCTCCATTACATGTCCTCCATCACCTGTCCTCCGTCACCTGTGCTTCTACTACGTCATCCGTCCTCCTCCTCCATTACATGTTCTACATCACTTGTCTTTCATCACCCGTCAACCGTCCCATACTCCATCAGCTCTTCATCACCTGTCCTTCATCACACGTTCTACAATTGTGCACCATCCATCACCCGTCCTCCATCACCCGTCCTCCATCACCCGTCCTCCATCACCCGTCCTCCATCACCCGTCCTCCATCACCCGTCCACATCATCCACAAGGTAAAGAGTCCGAGCTCCATCTTGAGTCTCCCACCAAAACTATTCACCCGGAACCCGTCCTCAGCGTCCCGTCCTCAGCGTCCCGTCCTCAGCGCCCCGTCCTCAGCGCCCCGTCCTCAGCGTCCCGTCCTCAGCGCCCCGTCCTCAGCGCCCCGTCCTCAGCGCCCCGTCCTCAGCGCCCCGTCCTCAGCGTCCCGTCCTCAGCGCCCCGTCCTCAGCGTCCCGTCCTCAGCGCCCCGTCCTCAGCGCCCCGTCCTCAGCGCCCCGTCCTCAGCGCCCCGTCCTCAGCGTCCCGTCCTCAGCGTCCCTCCTCAGCGTCCCTCCTCAGCGTCCCGTCCTCAGCGTCCCGTCCCCAGCGTCCCGTCCTCAGCGTCCCGTCCTCAGCGTCCCTCCTCAGCGTCCCGTCCTCAGCGTCCCGTCCTCAGCGTCCCGTCCTCAGCGCCCCGTCCTCAGCGCCCCGTCCTCAGCGTCCCGTCCTCAGCGTCCCGTCCTCAGCGCCCCGTCCTCAGCGTCCCGTCCTCAGCGTCCCGTCCCCTCTGTATCACAAACTAAGCCTCAAACGAACCCCCCCCCGGTGTTAATTAATTCTGTTGGTTTAGTCTCGCTCGGCGTTCTTCTCTCATTTCACACTCGCGGTTTTTAATTCAGTTTCAGTCGAACGAGAACAAGATGGAGAGTGACCAAAGCCATTAGAACCTCGTTAACACATTCATTTATTCACCTTCTAAAGAGTGTGTCCTTAAAAACCCCCTGCGCTGGAGGACACTCTCGACCTCAACCCCCAAAGAACCGCGTCCAGCGTCCCTGAGAACGTTCCTGCAGACCGCACTTCACTCGTTATGAAAAATAAATGCAGATCTCACGAACTGTCTCCGCGTTCCGCCGTTAATGGGTTCTAAGCCCGGTCTCCATGGAAACCCAGCTTTAGTTAAAGTTAGCATCGCGCGGCGCCGTCTGTAATCAATACTCTATTATATTAAGTTGATTGAGCTGCTGATGGGATTTTATGAATCTATATGATGCCCGCAGAACCCGCGGGTCAGAACCTCATCACGGTTTACACCATCAACGCTTCACGCAGAGTCCACAACATCAGCTTCTCGTTACCTTTAATGACGTTCTGTTGGTCTGAGCAGACGGGACGAACTGTTCCGTCTCAGAGGTGAAGGGACGTCCCAGAACCTTCAAGGGTCTACGGCGTGGGGTCCAACACGGGGGACCCTCTTAGGAACTTTAATTTGTTAGATTAAGTCTTCACTATTTTGATCAGGACCATTAGAGGGCGCCACTGTGGAGGAGGTTTGACTATTTTATGGAGAAACATTAGGGGGCGCCACTTTTGAGGAGGCTCAACTATTAAAGGGCCATTAGAGGGCGCCACTGTAAACGAGGCTTGACTATATATTCAAGGGCCTTTAAAGGGCGCCACTGTAGAGGAGGCTTGACTATTTTATACAGAACCATTAGAGGGCGCCAGTGTGGATAAGGCTTAACTTTTTATTACAGGGCCATTAGAGGGCGCCACTGTTAGAGGGCGCCACTGTGAAGGAGGCTTGACTATTTTATTCAAGGGCCTTTTTAGGGCCATTAGGGGCGCCACTGTAGAGGAGGCTTGACTATTTTATACAGAACCATTAGAGGGCGCCAGTGTGGATAAGGCTTAACTTTTTATTAAAGGGCCATTAGAGGGCGCCACTGTGAAGGAGGCTTGACTATTTATTCAAGGGCCTTTAGAGGGCGCCACTGTAGAGGAGGCTTGACTATTTTATACAGAACCATTAGAGGGCGCCAGTGTAGATAAGGCTTAACTTTTTATTACAGGGCCATTAGAGGGCGCCACTGTGAAGGAGGCTTGACTATTATTCAAGGGCCTTTAGAGGGCGCCACTGTAGAGGAGGCTTGACTATTTTATACAGAACCATTAGAGGGCGCCAGTGTAGATAAGGCTTAACTTTTTATTACAGGGCCTTTAGAGGGCGCCACTGTATAGGAGGCTTGACCCTATTTTATAGAGAACCATTAGATGGCGCCACTGTGAAGGAGGATTGAGCATTTATTACAGGGCCATTAGAGGGCGCCACTGTCAAGGAGGCTAGAACTATTTTATACAGCACCATTAGAGGGCGCCGCTGTGAAGGAGATCCACAGGTTCTAATGGAGCCTGCGAGTGGGCGGTACGGTCCACAGCTAACGACAGATTAGCATCTCCAGTTCACCTCATTGTGTCTTTAGATGTGGGAGGAGCTTGGAGAAGCCACTCAGGTACAGGGAGGACATGCAGAACCCACACAAAAAGACCTGCCTTCACCCCACTGAGTTCTCTCACAGAACGTGTTCTCCCCGCGACCCGAACTACGCCCGCGACCGGGACACCGGCGGGATCCCAACCAATCAAACAGAACCTTTGGAGCACATGACGCGGTGCTGGGGGGGGGGGGGGGCGCTGCTTCATCAGGATTTATGAGGTGGTGAAGAATACGGTGGCGATTATGCGCGGCGTTCTGCGCGGTGTTCTGCGCGGCGGCGCCGCGTGCGCACGCTCCGTCATCTAAATGCAAACCCGCATCGATCCGTCCGTTTATTCGGCCCCGTGGAACGCGCCGGTATCAGGGTTCCGCCGCGCCCCCGGTGCATGCTGGGATACATTTGATACACGGCCCTCTGAAGCGAGGGCGCGACCGGGGATTAACAAAAACACCGAAGACGCCGAGGCTCGCGGCCGGCGTTCTGCACGCGGAACAGTGATCACGGACACGGTGCACTGGCTCATCCGGCGGGGGGGCGGGGGGGGGGGGGGGGGGCAGGGGGGGGGGGATTTCTGCTCACCGCTGCAGTTCCTGCTCACCGAGCTCATTACACTCTGTCTTCACGGACCCGGCCGGATCCAGAGGGGCGCGGCCGAACCGTATCGGAACCCCCCCCCTCACCCCCCCCCCCCCCCCCCCGACCCTGCAGCGCGGTCCGTACAGCGAACCGCACAAGAAAATTTAATGACATCACAGGAACCTGGGGAACTTCAGGACGACCGTGAGACGATTCATCAGGTTAGAACCGTGACAGAGAGGTTTGGGGAGCAAGCCCCGTCTCCCGAAAACACCCCCAACACCGCGCTGCCACGCCCAACAGTCACACCCAACGGCCACGCCCAACGGCCACGCCCAACAGACACGCCCAACGGCCACGCCCAACGGCCACGCCCAACGGCCACGCCCAACGGCCACGCCCAACGGCCACGCCCAACGGCCACGCCCAACGGCCACACCCAACGGCCACGCCCAACGGCCACGTCCAACAGACACGCCCAATGGCCACACCCAACGGCCACGCCCAACAGCCACGCCCAACGGCCACGCCACACCCAACGGCCACGCCCAACAGCCACGCCCAACGGCCACGCCCCAAGATGATGTGGTGGTTCCATTTTACGTTCATTAATACAATACAGTACAACCAATCAACAGCCAATCAATGATGAGTCATCACAAATAAGGGTTCATCACATTGGGGGGGGGGGGGGGTTCCCCATGCCCATCCAGGGGAGAACGTTTCAGGGGCGCCCATCCAGGACAGGGCACCAATCTATCGCTGGGCACACACTAATACACACACACATACACAATATATGGGGCAATTTGGAGCAGCCATCTTTTTGGGCTGTGGGAGGAAACCGGAGAACCCTGAGTAAAGTCACGTGGACACGGGGAGAACGTGCGGAATGGGA
>JAFMOC010000338.1:217500-220000 GCA_019802505.1 Corydoras sp. C115 | reverse complement strand
GCCCCCTGCTGGAACGTTGGAACACTCCCACACGCCCTCAGAAGAACCGAGTTAGTGTGGCATCGAGCGGCTGACGGAGGGCTGGCTGCAACACCAGAACCCGACCAGGGGACGGCGCCGCGGAGTAGAACCCGACCCGGATGACCCGCTCCACCATCGACCCCCTGCATGCCCACTCAACCCGGCTGCGGTTCCCGACGTGGGGAACGCACGCGGTGGCGATGAGGGTGAGGTGGTGGATGTCGTGTCCGGGACCCAACACGCATCGTTCCCTCGGAGCACGGAACACAGATGAGAACCATGGAGAGAGAAGGCGGTCAGTCCGCGGCGAGGTGAGCGCTCTGACCCGCGGCGCTGATACTCAGCGTGACGGCGGCTGCCGAGTCAGCAGACATCTGTCCAACAACCCTGCGGATGTTCCGTTTCTGGGTTTAGAGAACGTCGTTCTGCGACTCCCCCCTCGGGTCGCCGCGAGTCGGAGAACGACAGAATGCGCGGTGCGTGCGCACGCGGCGTGCTGAGTGTGCAGAAACGCAGACGGCCGCCTGCTGTTCCCCGCGCCGAGCGCCGGGGTTCCGTCAGTCCCGTGAAACGCCGCGGGATCCGCCGCGAGGACGTTTAACGGTTCTCCACCCTCCTGCGGCACTGACGCCCGGGCCGGTCTGCAGCGGGGGGCGGAGTCAACGAGAACCCCCTCACAGACCCGCTAATTAAAAAAAAAAAACTAAATTAAAGACTGTAGTACCCTGAACGGCCTCCAGGGGGAGGTAACGGCGGCGTGGATAATCCAGCAGAACCAGAGCAAATCTATTCATCAGAACAGTTGTAAGCGTGGCGGAGGCTTCGGGGGGGAACCGGGGGGGAACCGGGGGGGAGGTTCTGCACCAGAATGTAACCGCACCCCCCCACCAGCCAGCACGGAACCGACGGATATAAACATAGAACAGACAACCGCACAGAACGCCGCTTCGGCATGGTGATCCTCCAATAGGGTTGCCAAGGGGGAGGGGTTAACACACTGGGTACACACACTATTATAGGGGCAATTAGAATGGGGCAATTCAGAGCAGTAACTTCACCTTGAATCCATGGTTTTGGAAACCGGAGAACCCAGAGACAATTCTGGCGGGAACGGGGAGAACATGGAAACTCCATCAACATCCCCATGTGACTCCGCCTCTCCTCTCCATCCATTGGTTCGCTCTGATCTCCGGATCTGGCCCCTCTAACCTTCACTCTAGATTTTCAATACGGTGGAACCGTCTCCCAGCTCTGTCCGTAACGCTGAGTCATTCAGCGTCCTCAGGCGAGGGAAACGTTCTAACGACGGAGACGCCGGCGCGGCTTCGTTATCAGCCGTTAATTAATCGTCAAATCAGCGCCCATTAATCTCCAGCTTAATTACCGCCAGCTTCCAATGAATCAGCCAATCAGCACGCGGCACACGATGAGGCGTCTGAGAGGACATGGAACCCGGGATTCTCACGCTCACGCCGATGTGATGATCCGCCGACGTCCCCGGAACCCCGGTGTGTTCTCCTCGTTCCTGAGCCGGGACAGCGCCCTCTACTTCTTCGCGTAGATGCGGCGTTTTAAATTCGCCGTGAGAGGAACGTTCTGTAAACGTGGTGCTCCTCGCCGCTCAGGCCGATGTGATGTTCGGGTTCCGGATCCGCCGACGTCCCCGGAACCCCGGTGTGGTCTCCTCGTTCCTGAGACGGGACGGCGCCCTCTACGTCCTCGCGTAGACACGGTGTTTTAAATTCGCGGTGAGAGGAACGTTCTGTAAACGTGGTTCTCCTCGACGCTCACGGCGGAAGATGTGATGTCCGGGTTCCAGATCCGCCGACGTCCCCGGAACCCCGGAGTAGTCTCCTCGTTCCTGAGACGGGACGGCGCCCTCTACGTCGTTGCGTAAACGCTGCATTTTAAATTCGTGGTGTGAGGAACATTCTGTAAACGTGGTTCTCCTCGCCGCTCAGGCCGATGTGATGTTCGGGTTCCGGATCCGCCGACGTCCCCGGAACCCCGGTGTGGTCTCCTCGTTCCTGAGACGGGACAGCGCCCCCTACGTCGTTGCGTAAACGCGGTGTTTTAAATTCGCAGTGAGAGGAACGTTCTGTAAACGTGGTTCTCCTTGCCGCTCCCGCCGATGTCATGTTCGGGTTCCGGATCCGCCGACGTCCCCGGAACCCCGGTGTGGTCTCCTCGTTCCTGAGACGGGACAGCGCCCCCTGTGCCCCCTACACAGTGAGAGGAACGTTCTGTAAACGTGGTTCTCCTTGCCGCTCCCGCCGATGTCATGTTCGGGTTCCGGATCCGCCGACGTCCCCGGAACCCCGGTGTGGTCTCCTCGTTCCTGAGACGGGACAGCGCCCCCTGTGCCCCCTACACAGTGAGAGGAATGTTCTGTAAACGTGGTTCTCCTCGCCGCTCACGCCGATGTGATGTTGGGGTTCCGGATCCGCCGACGTCCCCGGAACCCCGTGTGTTCTCCTCG
>JAFMOC010000338.1:202500-207500 GCA_019802505.1 Corydoras sp. C115 | reverse complement strand
TACTGTGTTCAGAGACAAAGTCGGGGGACGGAACGGCGGACGATTCGAAGTGAGGGCCGTCACCCGGGTGAGGGAGTCCGGTCCGTACGGATTCCCATACGTGCCGAGAACGAGAACGGGAACGTTTGTTCTGACACCGGCCGGAGTTTCCAGAGACGCATTTCATCAGAAATCAAAGCCGGCGGCGCCGTTCGCACCGCCATCGAACCGCAATCCGTCATCGGCTTCTGGAGAACCGCAGGAAGCGTCTGTGATTCCGGATGTCCACGCCG
The DNA here is from genome assembly GCA_019802505.1 of Corydoras sp. C115. Lineage (NCBI taxonomy): Eukaryota > Metazoa > Chordata > Actinopteri > Siluriformes > Callichthyidae > Corydoras > Corydoras sp. C115. The sequence goes on along the minus strand of JAFMOC010000338.1, from coordinate 207,228 downwards.
CACCCGCGCCCGTGCCCACACCCGCGCCCGTGCCCTCGCTCGTTTGCATGCAAAGCGCCGAGGCCTTCATCAATAATAGCTGGACGGGGGTCGGGTTCCTCACGCACCCAAAACCTGCAGCGGGGCCCGGGACGCGCTACGCTTGCTCGTCACGTCTCCGTCAGCGGGACGAGAAACCGAGCGAGCGGGCGAGCGAGAGAGAGCGAGGGAAAGGAAGCCGGGCTTGTCGGAGTAATTGGCACCTGATGTGTGGGGCAATGGAGATGCATTGACATTCATTACGCTTAATAATGCACTGGATCTCCCAGCCTCCCCGGCTGCGGCGGCTGCGGCGGCTGCGGCGGCTGAATGTTTAACGCGCAGAAACGGCGGCTGAATGATGGAGGAACTCGGCTGCTTCTCTGGCAGCAGCTTCAAAGAGACTTTGTGAGGCCTTTTCTTTGGTTCCGCCACGCCGCATTAGCACCGAAACCCGTCCGTCAGCGCCGGAATAACGCACGCCGCCGGTGAAGACGCCGCATTACCACCGAAACCCGTCCGTCAGCGCCGAAATAAAGCATGCCGGTGGTGAAGATGCCGCATTTCCACCGAAACCGTCCGTCAGCGCCGGAATAACGCACGCCGGCGGTGAAGACGCCGCATTAGCACCGAAACCCGTCCGTCAGCGCCGAAATAAAGCATGCCGGTGGTGAAGATGCCGCATTTCCACCGAAACCGTCCGTCAGCGCCGGAATAACGCACGCCGGCGGTGAAGACGCCGCATTACCACCGGAACCCGTCCGTCAGCACCGGAATAACGCACGCCGGCGGTAAAGACGCCGGAATAACGCACCGCGGCGGTGAAGACGCCGCATTACCACCAAAACTCGTCCGTCAGCGCCGGAATAACGCACCGCGCCAGTGAAGACGCCGGAATAACGCATTGCAGTGGTGAAGACGCCGGAATAACGCACCGCGGCGGTGAAGACGCCGCATTACCACCAAAACCCATCCGTCAGCGCCGGAATAACGCACCGCGCCGGTGAAGATGCCGGAATAACGCACGGCGCCGGTGAAGATGCCGGAATAACGCACGGCGCCGGTGAAGATGCGGAATAACGCACCAATGCACGCCAGCAGTGAAGACCGTGATGAAGACGGCGCACTAACACACGTCAGCGGTGAAGACGGCGGTGAAGACGGCGCACTAACACACGTCAGCGGTGAAGACGGCGGTGAAGACGGCGTCGCGATGGCCTTGGCGCTCACGCGTTCCGTCAGATGATTGGACGATGGAGGCTGAAGGCCGAACGGTAAATGAGGAACAGCGCAGAACGCCGGACGCTCGGACTCTGAGAGGACGCGTTCGCCTGAAGGACAAACCTCCAGAAGAATTCACTGATCAAGAATTTCAAAGACGGGTTTGAGACGTTACCACGGAAACCAGAACACCACCACCGAAGAATGTACGATCCAACATGGAGACCTGAACGTCCAACCAAACACCCGCTGCAAATTCAACACCACAAACAGACCTGAACGTCCAACCAAACACCCGCTGCAAATTCAACACCACAAACAGACCTGAACGTCCAACCAAACACCCGCTGCAAACACAACACCACAAAGAGACCTGAACGTCCAACCAAACACCAAACACCCGCTGCAAACACAACACCACAAAGAGACCTGAACGTCCAACCATCAAGCCATGAAGTTAAGGTACCGTAACCTGAACATCCATCCATCACATTATCTTATCCAAAAAGGGAAGGTGCTGAGAATTGAACATCCATCCATCAATCCATCCATCAAGCCATGAAGGTAAGATGCTGAGACCTGAACATCCATCCATCCCAAACCATCCCTCCATCCAGATCTCCATTACTTAACCAAAACATGGTGGAGGTGCTGGAGCTGTTTCAAACCTCAGAGATCCCATTACATCTACAGAACCCTCAGAGATCCCGTTACATCTACAGAACCCTCAGAGATCCCGTTACATCTACAGAACCTTCAGAGATCCTGTTACATCTACAGGACCTTCAGAGATCCTGTTACATCTACAGAACCCTCAGAGATCCCGTTACATCTACAGAACCTTCAGAGATCCTGTTACATCTACAGAACCTTCAGAGATCCCGTTACATCTACAGGACCTTCAGAGATCCTGTTACATCTACAGAACCCTCAGAGATCCTGTTACATCTACAGAACCTTCAGAGATCCTGTTACATCTACAGAACCTTCAGAGATCCCGTTACATCTACAGAACCTTCAGAGATCCCGTTACATCTACAGAACCCTCAGAGATCCCGTTACATCTACAGAACCTTCAGAGATCCCGTTACATCTACAGAAACTTCAGAGATCCCGTTACATCTACAGAACCCTCAGAGATCCCGTTACATCTACAGAACCTTCAGAGATCCCGTTACATCTACAGAACCTTCAGAGATCCCGTTACATCTACAGAGCCTTCAGAGACTCCTTACATCTACAGAACTTTCAGAGATCCCATTACATCTACAGAACCCTCAGAGATCCCGTTACATCTACAGAACCTTCAGAGATCCCGTTACATCTAAAGAACCCTCAGAGATCCAGTTACATCTACAGAACCTTCAGAGATCCCGTTACGGTGTAATGTGTTTTTCAGAACCCGAGGAGAACCCTGACCTTCAGATTATTTGATTTTAACATAAGCATCTCTTTTCTGGATCGGACTCTCTGGTTTCCTGACCATCGTTTTACGTTCCGCGTTCGTTTCTGATGTTAAAGGATTTGCGTCTGCAGAACATTAATGAGTTAATGAGTTAACGAGGTTTTGAAGGCAGAGCGGTGGTTTGAGGAACGTACCTGCACTCTGAAGGGCGGAACCCGCAAAAAATAAGAGGAGAATCAATAAAGGTAATTAATGTTGGTTCTGCGCAGAACGTTCAGCAGATCAAAGACCTTTTCGGGCGCCGTGGTTATTACAGCTTGACTTTCACGTAAGCGGGTGATTTAACGCGGAGCGTTCACGTCTGACACGACGGTACGGCGGGCGGGTGACCTTTCTCACGCGAGACGCGTTCGCAAACGATGTGATTAAGAGAACTCCCAACCCGAGAACCCGAGGACGAGCGTGTGTGTTAGAACAGCAGCGCCGGCAGCCGCGCGACATTAACACTCCACTCTGCGACAGGGGTTCTGGAGCCTATCCCAGCACTCAAAAAACTAAGAACCTCTTCCTCAATAAACATTTTAAATATTCTGAACATCACAAATTTATAGAGAGGCGTAACCGGCAGACACAAAGTTGGTTACCATGGCAACAGGAATGCTGCATGCGTCTGACACGTGCCTCTCTGTCGTTTTTTAAGATTAAACGAAATGATCAGATAAACGTTAATTATTATTTTACTAATTTATTTTAGAATCATTAAACATGCTGATGATGTTAAAGTGACGGGATAGGTCCCATGGGTTCATGACATCATCTGAACTCTGACTCTGAGATCGCAGCTTTAATCTGCTCATTAGAACCGTTCTGAATCAGTGAGTCATCAGACGTGCTGTTCTGTACATCCAACGTTCTGCAGGAGAACTCTGCCTCCACCCGGACCCCGCTCGCTGGTTCTTTAAACGTTCTGCGGGAGAACTCAGCCTCAACCCGGACCCGCGCGCTGGTTCTTTAAACGTTCTGCGGGAGAACTCTGCCTCCACCCGGACCCCGCTCGCTGGTTCTTTAAACGTTCTGTGGGAGAACTCTGCCTCAACCCGGACCCGCGCACTGGTTCTTTAAACATTCTGCGGGAGAACTCTGCCTCCACCCGGACCCGCTCGTTGGTTCTTTAAACATTCTGCGGGAGAACTCTGCCTCCACCCGGACCCGCTCGCTGGTTCTTTAAACGTTCTGCGGGAGAACTCTGCCTCCACCCGGACCCGCGCGCTGGTTCTTTAAACGTTCTGCAGGAGCTACGCTAACCGGATCCGGTCCGGTCTGGTTCTCATTAAAGCCGCGGTTCTCATATCGCAGGTGTTTACTTTGTACTAATCTAGAACATGAGAACCGTTATTGTTTGGAAGCCGAGGTTCCGTTTGATGTTTTGAAGAAAAAACTAATGACGTTAAAATGTTTTTGTTGCAAAAATAATAATAAACCTGGAATAATAAGATCTAAACGACGAGCTGCGCTGCGTTCCGTTCGTTCTGCGGCTGGAACCACGGGCGGGTGTGTGTGTGTGTGTGTGTGTGTGTGTGTGTGTGTGTGTGTGTTAGATGAACTGTACATTAACGTCAATCAGAAACAATTCCCTACGAAGTTCACATCTCTGAGATATCTTCTAATCAAGAATCTCTAGTTCCTATCCCTTCACTTTAGACAGTGGGTGTGATGATGAAAGTTCTATGAAGGTTCCGTTTCAGAACTCTGATGTTCCGTCACCGCCCGGATTCCTAGGAAAGGTTTGAACGCCGAGGACGCGGACGTCTCCTTCATTCCGCTCCTTAAATCTGATTGGCTGAGCCGTTCGTCCGGCAGTGACATCATTAAAAATAACACACCCCTCTGAGCGCGTCTGAGTGCGTTCTGTAATTTGGCCACTAGAGGGCAGTTGTTAGAGAAACCGTAATCCTGTTACTCAGCGATCGGCGTTCTCTTTAAAAACCGGACTAGATTACGTCGTCAGCGGATCAGCTTATTAACGACTGCGCCTCGGTCCTCACAAGGTTTCTTCCTTAATATATCAACATAATGTAGTTTTG
>JAFMOC010000338.1:187500-197500 GCA_019802505.1 Corydoras sp. C115 | reverse complement strand
GGGGTTATATACGGGGTTATATACAGAGTTATATACAGGGTTATATACGGGGTTATATACAGGGTTATATACGGGGTTATATACGGGGTTATATACGGGGTTATATACGGGGTTATATACGGGGTTATATACAGGGTTATATACGGGGTTATATACAGAGTTATATACAGGGTTATATACGGGGTTATATACGGGGTTATATACGGGGTTATATACAGGGTTATATACGGGGTTATATACAGGGTTATATACGGGGTTATATACAGGGTTATATACGGGGTTATATACAGAGTTATATACAGGGTTATATACGGGGTTATATACAGGGTTATATACAGGGTTATATACGGGGTTATATACAGGGTTATATACGGGGTTATATACAGGGTTATATACGGGGTTATATACGGGGTTATATACAGGGTTATATACGGGGTTATATACGGGGTTATATATGGGTTTCAGGAGTTGGCCCTCACTCGGGGGGGAACCTTACTCGGGGGGGGGGGGGTTGGATCTCTTAATGATGGAGGCTTTAATTGGGGGGGGTGATCTCAGGGGGACGGTCCTCACTCAGGGGACAGATCTCAATCAGGTGGACGGTTCTCACTCGGGGGGGGGGGTCCTCGTTCGGGGGGCGGTCCTCACTCAGGGGACAGAATCACTCGGGGGGGGGGGGGGGGTGTCCTCACTCAGGACGACCTCGCGCTTCATCGAGGCCGAGCTCCCGAGCTTTCGGAGGCAGAAGCGCGGCGGGGCCAGAAGACTCTGGTCTTCAAAGACCTCGTGGGGCAAAAAAGAACCTTGAGAACTTTGCACAAGCAGACGAGTGGAATCCTAAACGTTCCACTCAGTGGAACCTGTGATGCGGCAGGGGGGGGGGGAGCGGGCTAATCCCCCCGGAGCCAAATTAGAATTCAATTGCAGAAAATGGAAGCTACATCTGAGTAACTGAGCAGGATTTAACCGGATTAATGGACTGCTCCCCCCCCCCCCACGTTCCCCTCAGAACCTCCACTCGGTAAACAACGCGCCGACGTTCCGCCGGAGACACTGAGGTTTATAACGCACGTGACGACGGCGGTTCCACTCTCAACGTTCTCTCTCAACGTTAAACAGGTTTAGACCTCACTGAGGTTCTCACCTCCACCTCCCGGGTTCTGAGCGAACGGACCACACGGGCTTTCAGTACGGAGCGGAGTTCGGTTCCAGAGGACATGTTCCAGAGGACATGTCCCAGACCCCGACTCTGTGCAGTTTGTATGTTCTCCCCAGATATGAGTGCATTGTTCCATCCAACTATCGTCTTCCGCTTTATCGTATATGATGGGGGGGGGGGGGGAGGTTCCTTACGCCCATCCAGGGGAGAACGTTTCAGCCGCTGGGCAGATACAGGACAGGGGGGCAATCTAACGCTGGGCAATTTAGAGCAGCCAATTCACCTTAAATCCATGTTTTTCAACTGCGGATAAAAATAGAGAACCCAGAGGAAACCCACGGGGACACGGGGAGAACATGCAACATGGATGAACATGGATCCCCAGCACTGAGAGGAGAACATGCCCATGGGGGGAGGGGGGGTTCCCCATGCCCATCCAGGGGAGAACATTTCAGGCGCTGGGCAGATACACCCAGGACAGGGGGGCAATCTATCACTGGGGGTTTCATCTGGGTTCTCCATGCTCATCCAGGGGAGGACATGCTGGACACGCCGACCCTGAGTCTGGTTCTGCGGGTTCTCTGCGAGTTCTCCGAGTGAAGCCGGGTCGGTTCTCCGGAATTCTCTCTGAACCTCGATGGACTTCAAAGCCAAGAACAAAGTTCCTCTGCCCCCCCCTCCACCTCACAGATGACGTGGACGGGACCGCCCCGCCGCCGTGACCACCCCCCCCCTCGCGGGCCGCAGAACCCGAAGGAGGAACCTGCCAAAGCGCCCGAGGCCAGTTCTTTAAAACCTCCACATAGCGAGGGGGGAGACGTGGAGCCACCCCGGTGGAGGGGCTTCTAAAAGCTGCGTTACAGGGGGGGGGGGGGGGGGGTTCTGTTAAAAAATTGATCAACCGGCATGACTGAAACGTTCTGCGGCGGACGTTCCGAGGGGTCAGAGTACTATGTGACTGATCACATGACCACACCCACCCATTCGGAGATCTGTCTACGTTTCGAGGCAGAATGAGGTATGAATGTTCTGCCCTGCCCCCCCCCCCCGGATGGCAGATCGATCCTCCCTGCAGAGGTCCTCGTTCCGGTCGGGGGGACGTTCCGCGGGTCAGTCTGAGGCAGATGTTTTGGAACGCCGTAGATCAATGAGCTGAAGGTCCGGCGGCGGTGGCGGCGCGGCGAAACGAGTGGAACCCGGACGCGCGGAACCTTCATAAACCCATTACGGGGGGGCGGGGGGGGGCGGGGGGGGGCAGGTGGCGTGACGAGGCGGCGGGCCGCGGCGCGTCGATGAGAACGATCCGTGTTTGGAGGTCGTGCTGCTGTTGCTAATAATTAGCCTGATGACAGTCAACGGGGGGGGGGGGGGGGGGGTGCGTATAGAATTCCTATTAACAAGAACATCGAGCGGAGTTTAGAGACGCGCTACGGAACCATTAGAACAACCGGGCGGAGCCTTCGGAGGGAATGACCTCGTACTGTACACTCACAGACACACACACACTATATGGGGCAATTTAGAGCATTTAATTCACCTTGAAAACACGTTTTTGGAGTGAACCGGAGAACCCGGAGGAAACACATGCAGATACGGGGAGAACATGCAAACTCCACCCAGATCGGGATTCGACCGGGAATCCCTAGCGCTGAGAGGAGAACATGCTAAACCACTAAGCCATAGTGCCGATTCATCTCATCTTTCACTTCATCCTTTAGAAAGGTTGCTGGGGGGGGGGGGGTTCTCCATGCCCATCCAGGGGAGAACGTTTCGGGCACCGGACAGATACACCCAGGACAGACTGCCAATCTATCACTGTGCATACACACACACACACACACACACACACATTTTATATGGGGCAATTTAGAGCATTCAATTCAACTTGAATCCATGTTTTGGTGGTGGTGGGGGGGGGGGGGTTCTCTATGCCCATCCAGGGGAGAACGTTTTGGACACTGAGCATACATACAGGATACATCCAGGACACTGAGCACACAATCACAAATATGGGGCAATTTAGAGCATTCAATTCACCTTGAATCCATGTCTTTGGACTTGTGGGAAGAAACCGGAGAAAGTGGAGAACATGCAAACTCCACCCGGATCGCGATTCGAAATCGGGACGGGAAACCAGCGCTGAGAGGAGAACATGCTAAACACCATGCCCTGTCTGCAGGCGTCTGTAGGTTCTCATGAGGAACACTGCCCCCCGCTGGTCGGTATTAATCCTCGCCGGTTCCGTCCTCGCGCGGTTTGATCAGAGCGCAGACGGATTGGAGAACGGATCCGAGTGGACAGCGTTAGGTCCTGCATTCAGGCGGTCGCTGATTAAAGAATACGCGTTCTCGCGCTTCCAGAGGCCCGAATCTCCCCCCCCCCCCCCCCCTCGCACTTTGAAGGTTCCTTGGCGCCGTCGGAACCCGTGACGCTCCGCGGTGGAACTTTAAATCGTCGGACCACGTCCCATAAACGAGTTCCGCCCGCAAACAGAGGGATTATTTTTGGGTTGTGCTCTGTTTGCGGCGTCAGCACTCCGCCGGCAGCCGCAGGGTTCGAGGCAAGGTGCTGCAGGTTCTAAAGGGTTCTCAAAGGAACGCGGCTGCACCGTCAGGCTGCACGCGCTCCGAGGAACGGACCTGGAACGCAGGCCGCGCCCATGAACCACGCAGAGACGGGTTCTCATCGCAGAGACGGGTTCTCATCGCAGAGACGGGTTCTCATCGCGGGTTCCGTCAGTCGCTCGGTAATTAAAACCAAGCTGCACTTTTTTATTAATTAATACGTTTTGTTTTTTATTTTATTGATTTTAATTTTCGGGAAACCGGAGACGCAGCGGAACCTCAGACACAACGTTCTGCGCTGAAAACGTGGACATAAACTCACGTGAAGGACAAACGGCGTGCAGCTAGAACCCGACTGCATAGAACCGCAAACCGCGAATCACAAGCACGACGAAATCCATTCATTATATTCACACAACGCAACACTACAGAACACTATAGAACACTACAGAACACTATAGAACACTATAGAACACTATAGAACACTACAGAACATCAGGACAATCATCTCCAGATCTCAGTAGGAGAACAGACCAAACTCCACCACACGGTCCACATGCATTCACGGTAACCAAGCAACAGTCCACTGCAGTCAGGAAAATAAAACCAGGATAAGAACAGATAGTAAGGTTTAAGGGTTCTGCGTGTTCTCCTTAAATCTGATTGGCTGAGCCATTTCTCCATCAGTGCGTGAAATATAAATGTACAAATACAATACAATATTATAAATAATCGAATACAGATTCATATAAACAGATGATTCAGCTGTTTTTAAGAGCGGTGTTCTGTAATTTGGCCACTAGAGGGCAGTGTTCGATGGTTAGCCAAACTGGAATCCTGTTACTCAGCAATCAGCGTTCACTATAAAAACCAGACTCAGATTACGTTGCCGAAGATCAGATTATTAACCATTTAGTTTTTTAATAAACATATTTAAAAATCAAAGCTAGTTTTTTAAATGTTTTTAAAGCGCGTTTGTAACGTATTATTAAAGATTTGATTCATAAATTGCGTTTATCGAACGCAAAATCGTTAATAATCTGATCTTCTGTGACGTTATCCAGTCGAGTTTGTAAAGTGAACGCTGATCGCTGAGTAACAGGTTTCCAGTTTGTCTAACCATCAAACACTGCCCTCTAGCGGCCAAATTACAGAACACAGTTTATAAAAACAGCTGAATCATCAGGAATGTGTCTCTCTGTTTATATTAATCTGTAATTAATTATTTAAAATAATGTATTGTATATCACGCACTGATGCGAATGTTAAGTGCTCAGAGGGGTGTGTCATTGTTGATGATGTCATTGGCTCAGCCAATCAGATTGAAGGACGGGAACTAACCGCATTGTGAATAAATCACGTAAAGAGGTGGAACTGTTCTCTGATAACACCTCTTTATGGGGTGTATTCAGATGAAAGCCCCGCCCCCTCGCACCGCGTCGCTTTATTAAACCGACACTGAGGCCGGAACGTCGTCCTAAACGCTGCACCCGCCGCCGTCCTGATCGGAGATGAGCGGGAACGTCGGGAACGTCGGGAGCGCCGCCGCGTCAGCAGATTCTTTTAATCTGAGGACGGGTTCCTCGCGCCGCCCTGCGAGCTTCGTCCGCGTTGATTCGTTAGATCTGCGCCAATTAAAAGTGAAGGCATGTGACTGCCAGCTAAACTCCGCTTTGATCTAACAAACGAACGGCGCGGAACCCGAGAGGTTCTCCTGCAAAGGAACCGTCCTAATCTGAGGACTGCTAATTGAGCCCCACGGGTTAAACATTCCTCTGTGTGTGTGTGCGTGTGTGTGTGTGTGTGTGTGTGTGTGTGTGTGTGTATGTGTGTGTGTGTGTGTGTGTGTGTGTGTGTGTGTGTGTGTGTGTGGGTTCTTTAATCAGTGCACACAGGAGGTGGCGCCTCCACCCTGCCGCGCCTCACATCCACTGCAAACCAAACGAGGCTCATCGTCCCGCTGACTAATTAACAGACTCACTAATCCGTCCCACCGTGATGGGTTCTGGTTCTGGTTCCGGTTCTGGTTCCGGTTCCAGGTGCGGTCTGAGGTTATCCGAGGTTCTAGCGCGGTCACCCGGCCGGTCATCCCTCTGTGGGTTCCGTCCTCACAGACGTCCCGGAGACGGAGATCCAAACCCGGGACGTTTCATCCAATCAGAACGTTCCCCTCGGTGCCCGTGCAGAACCCCCCCCGCCCCCCCCGCAGCGGGGGGAGGGATCCCGACAGTGGATAGCGATTGGCCGGCAGGGCTCCGGCGGCGATTTGCCGGCGTCTCAGCTAAACGTCCGGACGGGATGGAGACGGATTAGCAAGCCCTCCCACGCCCCCCGGAGGCAGGATTACAGAACGACAGCCGGATCCCTCATCAGCGCACACAACCTTCCGCTCGCAAAGCCGCGGCTTAAACGGCTCCGAGGTTCCGACGCGCCGCGGGACATCGGCACCGAAAGTATCAGGACTCCTGCGCAGAACACGTCACAGTGTCAGCGGGTTCTCCTACCGAAGTTAAAACTGGACGCCATGGATTTCATTAACGTTCATATAATTTATTATAAAACGGGTCGTTCTGCTTCTTAAATCTGATTGGCTGAGCGGTTTCGCATCATTAACAATGACACACCCCTCTGAGCGTCACATTCGTATCAATACGTGAAATACAAAACATTATTATAAATAATTAATTACAGATTAATATAAACAGAGAGCCGATTCCCGATGATTCCGCCGTTTGTATAAACTGTGTTCTGTAAGTTGGCCGCTAGAGGGCAGTGTTAGATGGTCAGCCAAACCGGAAACCTGCTACTCAGCGATCAGCGTTCAGTTTAAAAGCTGGACTAGATTACGTCACTGAAGATCAGATTATTAACGATTTTGTTTTTAATAAACGCAATTTATAAATCAAAGGTTTTAAAAAACGTTACAAACGCGCTATAATTAAAAAACACGGTTCGTAAATACGTTTATTAAAAACTAAATCGTTAATAATCTGATCTCCCGCGATGTAATCTAGTCTGGTTTTTAAAGTCAATGCTGATCGCTGACAACTCTAACAATCAAACACTGCCCTCCAGTGGCCAAATTACAGAACGCAGTTCATAAAAACAGCTGACTCATCAGTTTATATCTGTATTGGATGATTTATAATAATGTATTGTATTTCACGCACTGATTCGAATGTGACGTGCTCAGAGGGGCGTGTTATTGTCGATGATGTCACGGCTGGACGAACGGCTCAGCCAATCAGATTTGAGGAGCGGAGCGTTCGTTTTTATGGAAACTCGAGGTTGTGCGAGGTTGTGTGTTGTTGTTATTTCGCACCGCTCTGAATTATTAAACCTTCAGGTTCTGAGACATCAGACGTGAAGCTGTGGGTTCTCCACCGCCATGATGGAGAACCTTTAAATCAACGCCGCAGGAGTGGAACGGAACCGCCCAGCCAACCGCAAAGCAACAAAGGAGAACCTCACGCCGTCGTCCCGCGGCTGTTTCATAAAGCATGAGGAGTAACCTTCAGGAGGACGTGCAGACGGGTTCCGCGCCGCGGCCGAGCAATGAAACACGGAACGTCTGTAAATAAATGATGCCGGGTTCCGTGCGCATCATCTCCATCTGCAGCGGCGGGGGACCCAGCAGGTGTCACCGCTCAGCCACGGATCAATGAAGGGGGCAGCCGAGAGTGCCGGGATAAGAACCAGGAGCAGATCTGATGCGCGGAACGTTGTAATCCATGATTAATAATGAAGTGGAGCGCCGCTTCTCCATCCCGAGTTCTCCGCTTCGAACGGGACGATTTGAAAGTGGGTCTTGTCCACGCGGTTTATTTAAAGAATGAATTTATTTATTCGGAGAACGTTCTCCATTCCGTCTGAGGTTCCGTCAGCCTCGGGTTTGGATGCCGAGCGGCTCATCTGTTTCGGTTGGAACTGCATTGTGTGGACAGTGTGAGGGTTCCGATGCAGGTTTTGTCCGTTTGGTTGGTTGGCGATCTGTTGGCGTGTTTGCCGGATCCGTTTACCGGATCTGCTGAACGGATGTTTTGGGCTTCAGAGAACCTCGTGGTTCTGGAGCTGTTACTGATTTCTGAAGACTGACCCAAGGTCCAAAAACATGGATTGAAGGTGAATTGGCTGCTCTAAATTGCCCCTATACAGTGTGTGTGTCCAGTGATAGACTGGCGTCCTGTGCTGGGTGTTTCTGCCCAATGCCCAAGACGTTCTCCCGTGGATGGGCATGGGGAACCACTCGGGATGGGGGCAATGGAGAACCCTGAGGTCTCTCTCTCTCTCTCTCACTCTCTCTCTCTCTCTCTCTCTCAGTTCCTCAGAATTGCGCCTCCTACAGATTTATCCGCTGATGATTAATAAGCGTGGTGGCGCCGCGGTTCCCACGGGGACGGCGTGCCGGAGAACATTGCACTGCGGGGCCAAGAAACAAGCATCCCACCACGTTCTCCACCCAGAACCAGAACCAGAACCTCCAGCCGGTCCGCCTGCGTACCACGTTCTCCACCCAGAACCAGAACCTCCACCCGGTCCGCCTGGGTACCACGTTCTCCACCCAGAACCAGAACCTCCACCCGGTCCGCCTGCGTACCACGTTCTCCACCCAGAACCAGAACCGGAACCTCCACCCGGTCCTCCTGCGTGTCTGATAATGACGTGATATAATAATAAACCTTCATATAAAACTCCGAGTCGGTTCTGCTCACAGCTCGGGTGGGTGGATTTCACGAGTGCGTCCGTTTTAATAGAACTCCAGCGCGCGGAACACGCGGAACACGCGGAACACGCTCACGCCGCTCGCGCCGAACTAAATATTACTCACCGTCAACACTCGCCGACGTCGTGGAGACGTTACCGCGGCAACCACACACTCCCGCTCACAGAAACAAAACACACAAATTGGCTGAAGTGTGTGTGTGTGGGGGGGGTGTGGGGTGTGGGGGGGGGGCACTGCTGCTTTAAGTGTGAAAACGTGATCGCACAATCAGCGCACGACAAACACACTCATCAGCTCCGTAACGAGGGTCACGCACCGATACAACAGAGCGGAACTGATTCAGAGCGTTCTACATGTTCTCCTGTTACACACCGCAGTCCAGCACGGTCTCCACGTCCTCCACGTCTGTCCTCACATTCTCTACTCGGATCACCTGAACCTCCGTAACACACTACAACCTCACTACAACCTCACTACAACCTCAGTTTATCCTCACTACAACCTCACTACAGCCTCACTACAGCCTCACTACAGCCTCACTACTACCTCACTACTACCTCAGTTTACCTCAGTTTATCCTCACTACTGCCTCACTACAGCTTTACTACAGCCTCACTACAGCCTCACTACTACCTCAGTTTATCCTCATTACAACCTCACTACAACCTCACTACAGCTTTACTACAACCTCACTACAGCCTCACTACTACCTCAGTTTATCCTCATTACAACCTCACTACAGCCTCACTACAGCTTTACTACAACCTCACTACAGCCTCACTACTACCTCAGTTTATCCTCACTACTGCCTCACTACAGCCTCACTACAGCTTTACTACAACCTCACTACAGCCTCACTACTACCTCAGTTTATCCTCATTACAACCTCACTACAGCTTTACTACAACCTCACTACAGCCTCACTACTACCTCAGTTTATCTCACTACTACAGCCTCACTACTACCTCACTACAGCCTCACTACTACCCAGTTTATCCTCATCATTACAACCTCACTACAGCTTTACTCACTACAGCCTCACTACTACACTCCTCATTACAACCTCACTACACTCACTACAGCTTTACTACAACCTCACAGCCTCACTACTACCTCAGTTATCACAACCTCACTACAACCTCACTAACTACAACCTCACTACAACCTCACTACAGCTTTACTACAACCTCACTACAGCCTCACTACTACCTCAGTTTATCCTCATCACAACCTCACTACTACCTCACTACAGCCTCACTACAGCTTTACTACAACCTCACTACTACCTCACTACAACCTCAGTTTATCCTCACCACAACCTCACTACTACCTCAGCTTTACTACAACCTCACTACAGCCTCACTACTACCTCAGTTTATCCTCATTACAACCTCACTACAGCTTTACTACAACCTCACTACAGCCTCACTACTACCTCAGTTTATCCTCATTACAACCTCACTACAGCTTTACTACAACCTCACTACAGCCTCACTACACTACAACCTCACTACAGCCTCACTACTACCTCAGTTTATCCTCATTACAACCTCA
>JAFMOC010000338.1:162500-182500 GCA_019802505.1 Corydoras sp. C115 | reverse complement strand
CGCGGCTCTTGGCGGTTCCGTCCATCAGCCGTCCTCAGCCGAGATAAGGGTTCCGCGCGGCGCGGCGCTCTCTGATTGGCCGTTCCATTCATACGTATTGAAGACGACGCGAGTCGACCCGCGTTCTGCGGAAAAACGTTCCGCTCCGTGGAACCGCAGCGCCGGAAAGCAACCTGCGTCTGAATGGACCCGCCGGAGCGGAACGCTGAAAGCCGGCCGGCCTCTGCGTTCCGCGTTCTGTGTTCCAGGTTCCCTGCATTAAAGGGAATTAGGCCGCGACGTTCGGATTCTTAGAACCGCCGACGGCACCGACAGAGAACAGTTCTGCGTTCCGCACACCGCCGCCGCGGGTTAGGTCTTGGAAGGCGCGTTCCGCCGCGTTTCCGAGCCGCGTGTCCATCCCCCCCCCCCCCCCCCCCGGATCAAAGGTAACGTTTTATTGCTGCCCGCGTTTCGTTGGACGGTGCACGCAGGACGGAACCGGGGGGGGGGGGGGGGGGTTCCGCTCGCAGGAGATGGATGGCTGTTCTTGGCGCGTGGCCTTCCCCCCGTTTGCATGCCGTTAAATCACGCCGATGGGGCGCGAAGGACGCGCGTGCCGTGGTGGACTCCAGCGCGTCCCCTCGGGACCGGCGCCGCGGTTCCGTCGCGTTCTGTCTCATTCGAACCGACGGCCGACGCAAATAGATCTCATCCCAAAAGCTTTGGATTCGCGCCAGCACCTCCGGAACCAGCAGGCGTGGTCGATACAGAACCCCCCTCTTCCCCCCCCCCCCCCCGCGCCATGTGGAGAACATACTAATCTAGCAGTAAATAACAGCCCCATCTCTGGTTCCACCTTAATGACCGCTGCAGGTAGAGAGCAGTGCAGTGCGACCCCCCCCAACCCTCATCCTCACCCCCCCCCCACTCTCACATTCTCAACCCCCCCCCCCTACCCCCCCCCCCCCCCCCCGAAGCAGCTGAGGCCGGCGTTCTTTACCGCTGACCGTTGAAATCGAACCAAAATCCGCAGTCTTTGAGAACGTTGGGGAGGGGGGGGGGGTAGACCGAGGACATGGGAATGAGTGGGGGGGGGGGGGGCAGGGCGGACACATCGGCTCGAGGTTCCACTATTTAAAGAGAGGCGTGATGTGGAACGTTAATCCATGCTTTTTGGAGGAAACCGGAGAACCCGGGGGAGACCCACACGGACACGGGGAGAACATGCAAACTCCACCCCGAACCTGGATCCCGGTGCGGAGAGGATCCTGGTTCGAATCCTGATCTGATCTGGGTGCAGTTTGCATGTTCTCCCCATGTCCACGAGGGTCTCCTCCGGGTTCTCCAGAGTCCAAAAAACATGGATTCAAGGTGAACTGAATGTTCTAAATTGCCCCATATACTAGAGTGTGAGTGTGCCCAGTGAACCCTTTGATTTTAACTTCACTCAAACCCTTAGTGACCGACAACCCTTAGTGAACTCAAGATAAAAACATTCAACAGTAACGTTTAATTAACGTTAATCTCGTGCGAGTTGGAGCTGGTATTTTATTGTGTTTCGAGCGGAACCATAGAACCTGCATCATTTCACCCACAGAACCATCAGAGAACCATCACAGAACAATTAGAGAACCATCAGAGAACCATCACAGAACCATCAGAGGACCCACTAATGTCCCGAGTTCTTTGAGTTTTAAAGATGCCATCAGAGGCGTGTGAATGAGCGCCCCGTGTGGTGGGTGGAGGTTAAAGCTACAGAGGAACGTTGCTGCTCCGTTCGTTTGGTCCTGATGTGGGTGGAGGCGGTTCTGCTGCCCACCCGCGGAACCTCGGACCTCAACACAAAACCAGCAGGTTCCGCGAGATCGAAACTTGGAACGCAACGCGAGCCGGAAAACAGCCCCGCGGCCACGAGGAGACGGCGGAGGAACACCGGGGAGGGTGGAGCAGAGGGGTGGAGCAGAGGGCGCCCCCCGGTGGGACGAGCGGAACCGACAAACAGCAGAAACAAATCAATGAACGGCATCGGGATCAGAACAAACCCCTACACACACACACACACACACATACACACACACACACACACACGTATATACACACACACACACACACACACACACACACACATATATACACACACACACAAACACTCATACACACACACACACACACACACACATACACACACACACACACACATATATACACACACACACACACACACACACACACACACACACACACACACACACACACACAGTGTTTCCAGTGTCCTAACGAGTAACGTAACGAGGTTCTACGTACAACGTCCCAAAGTCTGTGGACACCTTTAAAAGTCTCAGCAACAAGTATTTCAGGAAGGTTCTCCAGGGAGCCTTTTAGCATCGGGGACAGTTCCCCTTTACTTTCAGCAAACAAGACGGTTCCCCAAATCACTTCCAGAATCTTAGACAGTTCCCCTTTAAGCACCAGGGACGGTTCCCCTTTAATTTCAGCAAACAAGACAGTTCTATTAAACACTTCCAGGATCTTAGACAGTTCCCCTTTACTGCCATCACTGTGGACAGTTCCCCAGAGCACTTCCAGAATCTTAGACGCTACGAGAATTAGAACCAAAGAACCCGGAGAACCAACGCTGTTCATTAAGAACCCATCACCCTCAGAACCTCAGTGTTTACTTTTAATTAATTTTTAATTAACAGCGTGTTTTTCAGGACGTTCTCCAGTTTTACAGAAAAGAACGCAGAACTGTAAACGTGATGGAGCATCAACAGAACCTCGCTGAGAACCTCGCTGAGAACCATCAGCCGGCGGACCCGCGAGGCTCAGACCCTCACAGTCACTCAGACTTAAACGAGCTCGTCCTCACGCTGCCCCCCCGAGGCTTCGGTTCCGTTATTTTCCGTAATGAGATGAAAGGCCACGTTCTGTCTAACGAGATCCGTATGATGTCGTTAGTGTAAACACGAGACCTCGTTAATTACAGTTCAGGACCGGGTTCTGGTTGTGATGGACGTTCTGTTCAGAGGACAGCTTTAAAATTTCACACGTTCTGATTTATTCTCTTCAAACGTAAAGAATTTACGGGTTCTACTCGCACCAACCACACGGGGGCGAGAACGGTACCGCAGAGCAACCCCCCCCCCCCCCCCCCCCTTCCCCCCGTGAAGTGAAGACGATGAACATCCCCCCCCCCCCCCCCCAAAAAAAAAAAAAAATTTAATCATACAATTAGTTTAGAGTTCTGGAACTGTCATGACCAAACATGGTTCCCCTTCACTTCAGACAGTTCCTCCAATCACCAGAATCTTACAGTTCCCCTTCACTCTAGGTACCACAAACAGTTCCCCCAATCACTTCTAGAATCTCGGACAGTTCCCCTTTCAACATTCAGGACAGTACCCCTTTACTTTCTTAACCGTGGACAGTTCTCCAGAGCACTTCCAGAATGTTTGACAGTTCCACTTTTAGCACCGTGGACAGTTCCCTCTTACTTCCAGAGGCTTGGACAGTTCTCCTTTACTATTAGCACTGTGGACAGTTCCCCAGGGCACGTCCAAAGTCTTCGACAGTTCCACTTTCAGAACCATGGACAGTTCCTCCGAGCACTTAAAGGCTCTTAGACAGTTCCTCTTTCCTTTCAGCAGCCAGAACGGTTCCCCCACATCATTTCCAGAATTTCAGACGGTTCCCCTTTACGTTCAGCACCGTGGACAGATGTCCAATCACAAACAGTGGAAAGACTAATTAGTTTACATTATAATGATCGACCAGCTTTCCTATGAGACCCACACAGACCTGAGGAGAACATACCAACTCGCACACAGAGAACCCGGACCCTTAAGGAACCCGGTGCCTTGTGAACCCTGTGAATTAACTCGTCTCGTCTCTTGTGGGCGTGTCCGTCATATCGGAACGTACACACACACAGGAGTCCACAGGGTTCCGTCTGAGGTTCCGCTGTAACATGTTTCCAACTGACGAGCTGATCGTCGTTAACGCCCCCCCCCCCCCCCCCCCCCCCCCCGCTGTGAGTCGGGGACGCGTCTCTTCGTTATGAGACGATTCCATCGTTAAGAGAACGGGAGGCGCTTTAGAGAAGGCTTAAAAAATTGCTTAATTAAATGATAAACCCACGAGTCAGCGATCTGAGCCTAATGGATCAGCACTCACGCAGGCGCCGCTCGGTTCTGCGCAGTAAATCACCGCTAATGGTGCCGCGCCGCCTGCACAAATTGTTCTGTATGAAGAACATCATTTAAATTAATTAATTAATTAAAAAAAAATAAAGAATTACACCACGTCTGTGAACTCCAGAACCTTCACTCTGAGGTTCCCCATGCCCGTCCAGAGGGAGAACGTTTTAGGCGCTGGGCAGATACACCCAGGACGGGGGGGGGGGGGCAATCTATCGCTGGGTACCCACTCACTCACACACTCTATATGGGGCAATTCAGAGAATTCAGTTGACCTTTCTCCATGTTTTTCGACTGTGGGAGGAAACCGGAGAACCCGGAGGAAACCCATGTGGACACGGGGGGAGAACATGCAAACCCCACCCAGATTGGGATGAAAGGAAAACATGAGCAGAAACACCCAGGACAGTGTGCCTGCACACACACATTATATTGGGGCAATTTGAAAGGAAACTGCAGAACCCAGAGGAAACCCACACGGACATGGGGAGAACATGCAAACTCCACTTAGATTGGGATTTGAACCAGGAATCCCTAGTGCTGAGAGGAGAACATGCCATCCACTAAGCCAGCGTGCCGCACTGTAATAATAATAATAATAATAATAATAATAATAATAATAATAATAATTGGTGGTAGTTATGGTTACAGTACGCCAGTCAATCACATGGCCCCGCCCACCTTTATGAGCCGTTTGATTGGACCGGTCCTCGACGCTCTTCAGTCCTCGAACCTCAGAGCGCGGTATTAAATTGGGGGCTCGTAACGGTCCGGCTTTAAGACGCTGCGGCGCCTCCCGGTGCGACTCGGCGCTCTGAAGTGCCGTAAAGGTCCGAATCAGCAAATACATCAACACCAACAAGCAGGAGAACCCTGCGGCGGTTCCCCGCTCATTTTTATGACGAGCAGAAGGGCGCTGAGGGTTCCGCCGAGCTGTAAATAACGGCAGGGTGAGACGCCGATACACACCGGCTTTTAAAATCCTGATAACAAAAAATAAACCCGACGGCGGAACGTTCCGTAAACCTGCAGAACCCGCGTGAGAGGCTGGAACCCGGGCTGCACCCAACAATTAATATGCCATCGATTGGGCTGACGATTCTTATTGTGGATTCATCTGAATCTGTTGCTCTAATGAGATTGTGTTGGTAATCTGTTTGGTGCTGACTCAGCAGAATTTGGGTTCCGTGGCGTTGACGGGTTTCCTGACGAAGCATCACAGATTTAAATCACGTTCTTTGTACCATTATCTTTCTCTTTATCCTCTGCTGGGGTAACCGGGGGGGGGGCTGTTTCGGGGTGCTGGGCAGATACACCCAGGACAGGACGCCAATCTATCACTGGACACACACTCACTGACACACACAGACATTTAATTCACCTTGAATCCATGTTTGGGAGGAAATCTACGTGGACATCTGCCCAGCGCCTGAAACGTTCTCCCCTGGATGGGCATCGGAAATCAACCAACCAAACGGCCAACCAATCAATCGGCCAACCAATCAATTCACCAACCAACCAAACAACCAACCCACCGATCCGCCAACCAATCAATCCACCAACCCATCAACCAATCAAACAACCAACCAACCCACCAATCCACCAACCCATCAACCAATCAAACAACCAACCAACCCACCAACCAACTAACCAATCAACCAATCAAACAACCAACCAACCCACCAACCAACTAACCAATCAATCCAACAACCAACCAAACAACCAACCAACCCACCAATCAACCAACCCACCAATCCGCCAACCAACTAACCAATCAATCCAGCAACCAACCAAACAACCAACCAACCCACCAATCAACCAACCCACCAATCCGCCAACCAACTAACCAATCAATCCAGCAACCAACCAAACAACCAACCCACCAATCTACCAACCAACCAACCCACCAATCTACCAAACAACCAACCCACCAATCTACCAACCAAACAACCAACCAACTCTAGTAAAGGATTTGGATGGATGGTGTCAAAAGCAGACTTAAATCTTGGGCCAAGTTATTAATATATATAGTAAAAAGTGAGGGCCCTAAAATCGACCCTTGTGGGAGCCCCATAGAGCAGTCCAAACAACAACGTGTGAGAACCCGACCGTACACACTGCTCACGACAAGATAAATCCTTTTTAAAATCATGTCTCTGAACGAGCGCGCTCAACAGAACCTCATTAACCCCGCCCTCTTTTGCACAGAGATGCACGTCCTTGAGGTTATGACATCATCACATCAGTGACCGTCCTTCAGGTCGAAGGTCCGCGTCAGGATTTATTCCGCCGTTTTGAACTCGACGTCTTTGTATGAATGAGAGTCGGCGTTACACAAAGAGCCAACCCCGAGTCTGGAACGACGCCCGCCCGCCCGCCCCGCCGGGATCAGCCCTCTGAAGAACCGAGGGCGGGGCCTTTTTATTACCGCCGCCGCCGCCGCGCGCGTTTCATCTGAGAACGTCGGCTCGTTTGGTTTCATTTAAATGGAAATGCGAACACAAAGAGCGGCAGGCCGCGGCGGGTGATGGATTCCGTAATGGGCGGAGTAACGACGTAACATCCTTCGAAAGCATGCGGTTCGACCTTCACCGAGCCGCCGGAGCGTTCCGCGTACAACATCCGGGAAATTGATAGCTACACGATTAGCGCTTACAGTCGCCACGCCGGAGACGAAACGGAAGCCTCGCCTCGCCATGAGCGACGGTCCTTCAGCGTACCGAATCCGTCACGGACGCTTAGACGGGACGCTGATCGGGGGAGGAGTCATTACAGGACGGGGGGGGGGGGGGTTGTACTCTCACTCTTTACTCATCAGCGTTCTTTCGGTTTCCTGAATCTCAACATTTTTTTTACTAGTTTTTTTATTTAAACGGATAAAAAACAATTTTCCAAAATATAAAAATTTGTATAATAAAACGCGGACACGCGGAACGCGCGGTGGCGAAGGAGAGGAACATAACTGATGCTCCTGCCGGAGGTTCTAATGGTCTGTGTGGAGGTATTTAAAAAGGCAGAACGGGGAACGTGGAGGGAGAACGCAACGCCATCGAAAAGGCGTTTCCATTTTTTTTATATCTTGCAGTTTAATAAAAACCAACGCCGGCGGAACGTCATCGTTTTCCACGAACGGATTTCCAACGTAAACAACGCGAGAACACAAAAGACGTCGTTAAATAAACGTTTAAAAAACGCTTCAGTCCGAACAAACCTCCCAAACGCATCTCTGAAACGCCGCCGTCGCCCACAAGGACGCGCCGTTGCACCGACTGCGTCTCTACCTCGCCCACGAGGAAGTGGAACCGTGACGACCGGACGGCGCTTTAATCCTGACTGAGGATCAAAGAGACTTTGATGATTCAACTCATCTGAATAAATTTGTGATGTCACACCCTTACAGAACCTGGACCCCCATGTCCTGCACACCAAAGGAGTCAGAGTACCCCCCCAACAAACACCCCCCAACAACACCCCCAACAAACACCTCCCAAAACCCCCAACAAACACCCCCACCCCCAACAAACACCCCCCACAAACACCCCCTAACATCCCCCAACAACACTCCAACACCAACCCCCCAACAAACACCCCCTAACATCCCCCAACAACACTCCAACACCACCCCCAACAAACACCTCCCAAAACCCCCCAACAAACACCCCCACCCCAACAAACACCCCCCACAAACACCCCCTAACATCCTCCAACAACAGTCCAACACCAACCCCCCAACAAACACCTCACAACACCCCCAACAACACCACCACCCCCAAAAACACATCCCAACAACACCACCACCCCAACAAACACCCCCTAACATCCCCCAACAGCCCTCAAACACCACCCCCCCAACAAACACCTCCCTACACCCCAACACCACCAACCCCCAACAAACACCTCCCAAAACCCTCAACAAACACCCCCACAAACACCCCCTAACATCCCCCAACAACACTCCAATACCAACCTCCCAACAAACACCCCCAACAACACCACCACACCACCACCCCCCACAAACACACCCCTAACATCCCCCAGCCCTAACATCACCCGAAACAAACCCCCCTATCCAAAAACACCCCAAAACCTCCCCATCACCCCTAACCCAACACCACCCCAAGAACACCTCCAACACCCCCAACAACAACTTCCGACACACCCCTCCAAGACCACCTACAACACCCCCAAAAACACCTTGCCTAACAGCTCCGAAAAAAACACCCCCCCCAACAACACCCCTCCCAAACAGCTTTCTTTCTGGTAGCTGTAGCGATCCGTTTAATAAAGCAGTAATAAAGGACGCCTGCGTCTCTGCGGTGAGGAGGACCATCATTCCTCTGAAAGCTGCACAAACATCGTAAACTTGCGTAAGTGAGAAGTTACGATCTGAAACCGAGCTGCGGTGTCTCTGCACGCGGAGCGGGGTCTGCGGGGCCGAATAAACACCGACGGCGTGGAGCTGAAGTTAGAGCCGACTTCACCTTTAATACAGCAATCAGCTGTTTACATCCAACACCGGTCCTCACATCAGACACATCAGACAGAGAGAGAGGGATGATTGTCCCTCATACCCTCTCGAGAACCCGGTGACGTCCCTAACAGACACGGGCCCCCGGCTCAGTGGCTCAGTGAAGGGCCCCTCATTAATATGCATGACATCATTATGTCCATAAATGGTCATCTGCAATGGCATGCCTCCAGACAAGCAACACCGAATCAGAATCAGATTACGAATCAGAATCAGATACGAATCGGAATCAGATATGAATCAGAATCAGAATCAATACCCTCCCCCTCCCATCACGCAGGTCACAGCGGGGGGGGGGGGGGGGGGGTCATGTTCTTCATCACATCCTCTTTGACCTTCCTCTCCCCCTCCCATCCGGCGGCTCCGTCCTCAGCGTCCTTCTGCCATTACTGACCCCCCCCCCCCCCGAAAAATGTCCCAACGTCCTCATCTCACCTCCAGCCTTCGTCCCCGAAACATCCCACCTGATTCCTCCAATATTAATCTTCATCTTCATCACTCCCAGCATGCATCACTGCATCTTCATCACTGCAACCTTCAGCCTCCTCTGCCGTCTTCAGGTCGGAGCGCCGTCTCCAAACGGAACATCACCGCAGGACCCGGTTCCCTCATGTTCTCCGTCTGAGGTTAAACTGGGTCATACATACGGTGGACACCCGTCTCTTAATGATTTACATCCTTCAGCAGACGCGCTTATCCAGAGCAACCAAACGTTATCAGAACACAGCGCCCCCTGGAGCAATGAGGGTCTCGCTCAAGGAGCCACATTGAGAACTTCAGTGGATCTGGGATTTGAACCCACAACCTTCTGATTGTTACGTTATTTGTTTTTTTATCCAAAGCTTGATGATTGGGGTCAGAACACCAGATTAACACAGCGCCCCCTGGAGCAACGAGGGTTAAGGGCCTCGCTCAGGGGCCCCGCCCTGGTAACTTCAGTGGACATGGGATTTGAACCCACAACCTTCAGATTGAGAGCCGCAGAGCCACACCCCTCGATGTTTAATTCCGTCCTGACGCAGGAGTGAAGCTCGTGAGAGGTTCGGAAACGCTTTAAGAAAGAACCAACGCACACCTGCTCAGAACGCCGTGGGACGAATGGGAACAGAGATCCTGAGACATGTCCTCCCGTCTGACGTCAGAGTCTGAACTAAAAAAAATCAATAAAAAAAAAGATCGAAAATGAAAATCAAACTGCAGAACGTCGTGAAAGCGTTTCTGAAAGGTTCAGTACGTTCGGGTCGTTCGGGCGTCGCCAGCTTCACAATAAAATATTTTTTTATTTTATTTAAAAATACTCTGATTTTAATTTAATCTGCGGTTCAGATCAGGTTCGGTTCCCCGGCATCGCGGTCTGAGAGACGGCGCAACTTCAAAGACACGCGAAGACCTGCGCCGCACGCGACTTTAAGGGCAAAGTAGCTCAGTGGTTCGGGTGTTGGGTTATCAATCTGAAGGTTGGGGGTTCAAATCCCAGGTCCACTGAAGTTACCAATGTGGGTCCTTGAGCGAGACCCTTAACCCTCATTGCTTCAGGGATGCTGCTCACTTTGTAAGTCGCTTAAAAGCGTCTGCTAAATGAGCAAAAAAAAAAAAATCTGCAACAACTTCATGTCCTCTAATCTGAGAGACGATTAAAAAATCAACCAACAATTAAACCAACAATTAAACTATTAATTAAACCAACAATTAAACCAACAATTAAACCAACAATTAAACCAACAAACAAACAACAAACAGCTGACAGTTAAAATCACAGCAACAATTTAAACAGTGATCACTGCCGCTCTGCAGCCGCGTGCCACGCGCCCCGAAGAAGAGGCTGGTGAGGATGAGGAGGGTGAGGATGAGGATGAGGAGGATGAGGAGGGTGAGGATGGTGAAGATGAGGCTGGTGAGGATGAGGAGGATGAGGATGAGGCTGGTGAAGATGAGGCTGGTGAGGATGAGGAGGATGAGGAGGGTGAGGATGAGGATGAGGAGGATGAGGCTGGTGAGGATGAGGATGAGGAGGATGAGGAGGGTGAGGATGGTGAAGATGAGGCTGGTGAGGATGAGGAGGGTGAGGAGTGTGAGGATGAGGAGGATGAGGCTGGTGAGTATGAGGATGAGGATGGTGAGGATGAGGATGGTGAGGGTGAGGATGAAGATGGTGAGGATGAGGCTGGTGAGTATGAGGAGGGTGAGGATGAGGATGAGGCTGGTGAGGATGAGGAGGGTGAGGATGAGGCTGGTGAGGATGAGGATAAGGATGGTGAGGATGAGGATGGTGAGGGTGAGGATGAAGATGGTGAGGATGAGGAGGGTGAGGATGAGGATGGTGAGGGTGAGGATGAAGATGGTGAGGATGAGGAGGGTGAGGATGAGGATGGTGAGGGTGAGGATGAAGATGGTGAGGATGAGGAGGGTGAGGATGAGGCTGGTGAGGATGAGGATAAGGATGGTGAGGATGAGGATGGTGAGGGTGAGGATGAAGATGGTGAGGATGAGGAGGGTGAGGATGAGGCTGGTGAGGATGAGGATGGTGAGGGTGAGGATGAGGATGGTGAGGATGAGGATGGTGAGGGTGAGGATGAGGATGGTGAGGATGAGGAGGGTGAGGATGAGGCTGGTGAGGATGAGGATAAGGATGGTGAGGATGAGGATGGTGAGGGTGAGGATGAAGATGGTGAGGATGAGGAGGGTGAGGATGAGGATGGTGAGGGTGAGGATGAAGATGGTGAGGATGAGGAGGGTGAGGATGAGGCTGGTGAGGATGAGGATAAGGATGGTGAGGATGAGGAGGGTGAGGATAAGGAGGATGAGGAGGGTGAGGATGAGGAGGGTGAGGATAAGGAGGATGAGGAGGGTGAGGATGGTGAAGATGAGGAGGGTGAAGATGAGGCTGGTGAGGATGAGGAGGGTGAGGATGAGGAGGGTGAGGATGAGGCTGGTGAGGATGAGGATAAGGATGGTGAGGATGAGGATGGTGAGGATGAGGATGGTGAGGGTGAGGATGAAGATGGTGAGGATGAGGAGGGTGAGGATGAGGCTGGTGAGGATGAGGATGAGGATGGTGAGGGTGAGGATGAAGATGCGCCTGTTGCGTTGCGTGATCCCGTGCGCTCGCCACGCGCAAAACACGGCTCATCCGACAAACAATGAACCACAAATCCTGCCTGCGTGCCTGCGTGGCTGCGAGCCTGCGAGCCTGCGTGCCTGCGTGGCTGCGTGCCTGCGAGCCTGCGTGCCTGCGTGCCTGCGTGGCTGCGTGCCTGCGCAGTGCCGAGCAGCTGACAGCGGAACGTCTGTAAGTTTGTAACAGTTGCAGAGCGTCGGTCAGTCGGTCGGTCAGTCGGTCGGCTCACCCCGGCCGCTCGCGCTCCTCAGCAGCAGCAGCAGCAGCAGCAGCAGCGCGCGGTCCCAGTTGCCCCCGCGTGCCGTGCTCCCCCTCATGGCGCTCCCGCTCCTCCTCCTCCTCCTCCTCCTCCTCCTCCTCCTCCTCCTCCTCCTCAGTCGCAGCACATCTCGCTCCCGAAAGCTTCAGTGAGTTGAGAGCGAAGCCTCCGCCGCGCCGCTCCTCACAGCCGCCGCTGGACTGACGCGCTCCCGCGGCCGCGCGCGCTTTTAACACACACACCGACCCGGCCCGCCAATGGGGAGTGAAGGGAGGCGGGGCCTGCGAGCAACTGGGCCAATCGTGTGGCGAGCGCCCTGTTCGGCATCGTGTCCATCAGCATCAGCACCACCTTCATCACCAGCACCAGCATCATCATCTTCACCTTCATCATCATCACAATCATCACCAGCACCAGCATCATCATCTCCTTAATCATCATCACAATCATCACCAGCACCAGCATCATCACCATCTTCACCTTCATCATCATCACAATCATCATAATCACCATCACCAGCACCAGCATCATCATCTTCACCTTCATCATCATCACAATCATCACCAGCACCAGCATCATCACCATCTCCTTAATCATCAGCATCATCACCAGCATCACCTTCATCACCAGCACCAGCATCATCATCATCACCTTCATCATCATCACAATCATCACCAGCATCAGCATCATCACCATCTCCTTAATCATCAGCATCATCACCATCTCCTTAATCATCAGCATCATCACCAGCATCACCTTCATCACCAGCACCAGCATCATCATCATCACCTTCATCATCATCACAATCATCACCAGCATCAGCATCATCACCATCTCCTTAATCATCAGCATCATCACAATCTCCTTAATCATCAGCACCAGCACCAGCATCATCACCAGCATCACCTTCATCACCAGCACCAGCATCATCAACTTCACCTTCATCATCATCACAATCATCATCATCATCATCATCTCCTTAATCAACATCAGCATCATCACCAGCATCATCACCATCATCAGCATCGTCACCATCTCCTTAATCATCAGCATCATCACCATCATCAGCATCATCACCATCTCCTTAATCATCATCAGCATCATCACCATCATCAGCATCATCACCAGCACCAGCATCATCAACTTCACCTTCATCATCATCACAATCATCATTATAATCACCATCACCAGCATCATCACCATCTCCTTAATCATCATCAGCATCATCACCATCTCCTTAATCATCATCAGCATCATCACCAGCATCACCTTCATCAGCACCATCATCATCAGCATCATCACCAGAATCATCAACACCATCATCAGCATCATCACCATCTCCTTAATCGTCATCATCATCATCAGCATCAACTTCAACACCATCTCCTTAATCATCATCATCACCATCAACACCATCATCAGCATCATCACCATCTCCTTAATCGTCATCATCATCATCAGCATCAACTTCAACACCATCTCCTTAATCATCAGCATCATCACCAGCATCAACTTCAACACCATCTCCTTAATCATCATCAGCATCATCACCAGCATCATCACCATCATCAGCATCATCACCATCTCCTTAATCATCATCATCATCATCAGCATCAACTTCAACACCATCTCCTTAATCATCATCAGCATCACCAGCATCAACTTCAACACCATCTCCTTAATCATCATCACAATCATCATCAGCATCATCACCATCATCAGCATCATCACCATCTCCTTAATCATCATCATCATCATCATCAGCATCAACTTCAACACCATCTCCTTAATCATCATCATCATCATCAACACCATCATCAGCATCATCACCAGCATCAACTTCAACACCATCTCCTTAATCATCATCACAATCATCATCAGCATCATCACCATCATCAGCATCATCACCATCTCCTTAATCATCATCAGCATCATCACCAGCATCACCTTCATCAGCATCATCATCAGAATCATCAACACCATCATCAGCATCATCACCATCTCCTTAATCATCATCATCATCATCATCACCAGCATCAACTTCAACACCATCTCCTTAATCATCATCAGCATCATCACCAGCATCACCTTCATCAGCATCATCAGCATCATCATCATCATCAGCAGCATCATCATCACCATCATCACCATCTCCTTAATCATCATCAGCATCATCACCATCATCACCTTCATCATCATCAGCATCATCACCAACACAATCACCAGCTTCAGCTTCAACACCACCAGATTCCTCCGGGTTCTCCGGTTTCCTCCCACAGTCCAAAAACATGGATTAAGGTCAATTGCTTTGTTTAAATTGCCCCATATATAGTGAGTGTGTGTGTCCAGTGATAGATTGCCCCCCTGTCCTAGGTCCTATCACCCACTGCCCTAAACTGCGTTCTGCGTTCCCGCGACCCCGGTTGAGGATAAATCAGGAGATAACAGATGTCTGGATGAGTTTACAAAAAAAGTACATTTTAAAATCTGCAGCTCGCTTTAAAAAAAAAAAACCAAATGAAAAGTTTTGAATGAATTCAGTTGATTTTGGATGAATTCCTGCAGCGTCGCCGTTCATCACGCACGCCGTTCCATCAGAACCCCGCGCAGAGCCTCACCGGGTGACCCTCCAACCGTCGTTACATCATAGAAATCCATAATCTTAAATATTAAAACGGTGGAGATGAACGGCGTGTTTACCGCGGCGCTCGCGCTCGGGGACGATTTGCATAAAGACTAAAGATGGATGCGTTTTATTAAAAACATCTCCCGCCGAAGTCTCTTCTTTTCATATCGATAAGAGAATTAGAGCTCGCCGTCGTGTTCCGGGAGGAAACGGGGCGCCGGGTGAAGCGGCGGGGGCGGGGCGTCCGCCGAATAAACAACTCCAAATGTTTTTGAAGGTGAAAGTGTTTGGAACGCCACTATTTTATATAATTCATCATCGCGCGGAGACGCCTCGGCGATGTGTACCGTAATCATCTCTACCTTCGGCCGAGGAGGAGGAGGAGGAGGAGGAGGAGGAGGAGGAGGAGGAGGAGGAGGAGGAAGAGGAGGAGGAGGAGGAGGAGGAGGAGGAGGAGGAGGAAGCATCCACTGAATATTCAACGCACAATAAGGTGTGGAGGCAATATTGCGTTTGGAGGAGCAGTTGGGGCGGGTAACACGCCTCACGTTCTATCGGCCGTGACGTTCCGGGACACGAGATTTTTCCGCAAACCCGATTATGCAAAGGGGGAACGTTCAGGCAGCACTTTTTTGTTTTGCTGTAAAACAATTAGCGGTCACGGAACCATCCAGCACACCGGGACTTCAGATGGATTCGGGGGAACGACGGCGGGTTCTCACAGACGATTTCCAAAGCCATGCTTAACATCGCGGGCGCGCCTCCACCCACTCGGGAAGAGACTTTACTTTGGACGAGAAGATGGAACTCGTTAAAGCATCTTTACACACGACCTCGATTCTCCTCGTTATGGAACCTCGTTACGAGTGTTCAGGGGGTGACTTGCACTTTTTGGGATTCTGCTGTGTCATTCAGGTGGTGGATCTGAAGTTCTCGCAGACGGTTCTGCAACACTTGGGCCTAAACATGGTTCTAAAGATGGCGTTTTTGGAAAGACTCGAAATATTTTTTTTAGATATGTTTATGTGATATAAATATCTCCATCTGGGCGGCACGGTGGCTTAGTGGTTTGGCATGTTCTCCTCTCAGCGCTAGGGATTCCCGGTTCGAATCACCATCTGGATGGAGTTTACATGTTCTCCCCGTGTCTGCGAGGGTTTCCTCCGGGTTCTCCGGTTTTCTCCCACAGTCCAAAAACATTCTGCAGGTGGAACGTTCTGCAGGTGGACCGCTCTGCAGGTGGAACAGTCTGCAGGTGGACCGCTCTGCAGGTGGAATGGTCTGCAGGTGGAACGGTCTGCAGGTGGAACGGTCTGCAGGTGGAACCTTCTACAGGTGGAACGGTCTGCAGGTGAAACGGTCTGCAGGCGGAACCTTCTGCAGGTGGAACGGTCTGCAAGTGGTACAGTCTGCAAGTGGTACAGTCTGCAGGTGGAACCTTCTGCAGGGGGAATGGTCTGCAGGTGGAATGGTCTGCAGGTGGAACGGTCTGCAGGTGGAACCTTCTGCAGGTGGATTGGTCTGCAGGGGTAACTGTCTGCAGGGGGAATGGTCTGCAGGTGGAACAGTCTGCAGGTGGAACCTTCTGCAGGTGGAACCTTCTGCAGGTGGAATGGTCTGCAGGTGGAATGGTCTGCAAGTGGAACGTTCTGCAGGTGGAATGGTCTGCAGGTGGAATGTTCTGCAGGTGAAACATTCTGCAGTCAGGCGCCGGACGCGAGAACCCTGCCACAAAGCAGCAGAACCAGCTGCAGCCATGTGTCAGGCGGAGGAGTCGATTCCAACTCTGCCGGCCTCAGGGTTAAAACTACCTCTTAACCTCGTGGTCTGGGTTCTAGGTCAGGAGAACATGGCGGTCCTGATTAGATCGCAGGGCCTGGCGCTGACCCGGTCTGATAAACGGGTCCCACCGAGGACGGTTCCCTGGACGTTCCGTTACAGATCCTCCTCCTCGCCTCGCGGTCCGAGGTCCAGACTGGCGTCAACACCGCGAGGAGCTCCGTGTTGTTTACTTTAAGTTCTACAAAACTCGAGTGGAACTTTTGAAACCTTTAGAACCTCAGCGGTCTGAATTCCTCATTTGAAGCAGAACGCCTCACAGAGGTGAGGACACGCGGCTGCGCTAAACTCGCTCGGGTTCAAGGACCTATCCGACGGTCCTGCAACGGTTCTCTGCCGATGCGCTATCGTCAGGAGAACAGGAGGTGGAGAACAACGGAGAACAAACAGAACCGCGCTCCAGAAACGCAGAACGCTAAAAAATAAAACTGCAGAATTAAAAATAAAGCTCAACTTCACCTCCAGGAAACTTTAAGCTCCTCACAACGCCCTCCGTCAACTTCATTCTACTTGTGGGCGTAGTGTTTGGCATGTTCTCCTCTCAGCGCTGGGGATCCGGGTATGAATCCCTGATCTGGGTGGAGTTCGTATGTTCTCCCCGTGTCCACCTGGGTTTCCCACAGGTTTTACGGTTTCCTCCCACAAAAATCATGGATTCAAGGTGAATTGAATGCTCCAAATTGCCCCATTTAGAATATGTGAGTGAGTGTGTGCCCAGTGATAGATTGGCGTCCTGTCCTGGGTGTATCTGCCCAGCGCCTCCCACAGACTGCCTTTCCTCGCGGTCTAAAAACATGGATTCAAGGTGAATTGACTGCTCTAAATTGCCCCTCTAGTGTGTTAGTCCAGTGATAGATTGGCGTCCTGTCCTGGGTGTATCTGGCCTTCGCCCAAATACGTTCTCCCCTGGATGGGGGTTACCTCCGGGTTCTCCGGTTTCCTCCCACAGTCCAAAAACATGGATTCAAGGGAACTCAAATGCTCTTAATTGCCCCATATATAGTGTGTGAGCGTGTGCCCAGTGATAGATTGCCCCCCCTGTCCTGGGTGTATCTGCCCAGCGCCCGAAATGTTCTCCCCTGAATGGACATGGAGAACCCCGCCCCCCATGATGGATGATTAAGCTGAAGATAATTAATTAATTAATTCTATTTGTTAATAATAAACAATTTTAAAAGTTAATTCTGTAAAAGTTAATTCTGTTAAATGTTCTCAGTTAATTCTGAGAACATTCAATTCTGAAATGTTCTCCCCTGGATGGACATGGAGAACCCCCCCCACCCTCATAATGGATGATTAAACTGAAGATAATGAATTAATTAATTCTATTTGTTAATAATAAACAATTTTAAAAGTTAATTCTGTAACAGAGGCATGTTTACGGCGAGGTCACATGACATGAGAACCGTTACCTGTTGCGGTTCTGCAGGTGGGATTTCTGTTCGTACACGACTTCAGCGGCTCGACCGTCAAACCTCATTTACATATTTATTTCTGCATTATTAATGAGATCAACATCACCTTTAAAGCTGCAGAGGGCGTGCATCCACCGCTACCTCAATGTGCATTCATTATCGTCCGCTTAATCCTCTTCTGGGGTCATGGGGTGGGGGGTTCTCCATGCTCATCCAGGGGAGAACGTTTTGGGCCCGTGGCCGAGGCGGGGCCGGAGAGCTTTCCCGCGGTTACCGCAACATCTCCTCCTGCACTCCGAGGATTTGGCGGTTCACCCAAAAGTGTCTGATTTCATCATGAATATTCGTCTCCGGTCGCTCGTCGTCAGCGGCTCAGCGGCGCCATCTGGTAAACAGCCAGCAGGCAGCGCAATATTAAATTCCTGACACTGGGGAACCATCATGAGTGGACAGGTTCTCCGTATGGTGCTCGACACCTCCACATTTAACCCGCGTGTTCGGCTGAGGTCGAGCTCCACGGCTTCGCAGCGACGTGATGCTGAAGGTGAGCAAGACGCCGTCAATCACGCGGTTCTGCGTTAGAACCCGAGGTCACGTCGTAAAGCAACAACGTTCTACATCCACGTTCTATTAATAAGCGACCAAGAAAAGACACGTTTAAAACGTTTTATAACATTCACCAGCTCAAACATCTGGACCCCACACAGAAATGACCTCACCAGGGAACCAACCTAGAACCACCATGCAACCACCTGAACCCCTACCAATTCTACATGATGGTGGAACCAGGAACCGCTCTGATTTTCAAGATTCGGTGCTCAAAATGACTCCACAAATCTTACTTGGCTCACAAACGTTAGGTTTTTGGGCGCCAATCAGTCACTGGGCACACACATACTATAAGGGGCAATTTAGAGCATTCAATTCACCTTGAATCCATGTTTTTGGACTGTGGGAGGAAACCGGCGAAGCCAGATGAAACCCATACGGATATGGGGAGAACATGCAAACTCCACCCAGATCAGGATTCGGATCTGGATCCCCAGGACTGAGAGGAGAACATGCCAAATCACTATACTATTACAAAGCTATTCATTTAGATAAAATATTTCACAGAACGTATTAATGAACGTAACTTTCACAATAAAAAATAAATTAAATTTGATTTAATTTAAACAATGATTTTATTGACGTCAGTCGAGGCTCCCAGCCCAGAAAGCCCCGCCCCTCGAGCCGACGCCCGGGTTTAAAGGACCTCTGTGTAACATTATGAATTTAATTTATACGCCAACGTAGCGCAGAAAATCGAAAATAAGAACCGAGGTTAAGAGTTCAGAGCAAACCGAGGAACTGCCCTTCAGTCGGCGGAACATCAAAGCGAATATCTGGTGGTATTAAGCTTCCTGCCCCCCGGGGGCCGAGCGGCGTAATGACAGTCAGCACTTAGAGGTAACTCAATATTCACCGAAACGACATCGCTGTCCGCTTAAGATCTCCATCGCCGTGTCCTCTCTCTGCGCTTTCTGTTGGACTGTGGGAGGAAACCGGAGAACCCGGAGGCAACCCCCATCCAGGGGAGAACGTATTTGGGCGAAGGCCAGATACACCCAGGACAGGACGCCAATCTATCACTGGACTAACACACTAGAGGGGCAATTTACAGCAGTCAATTCACCTTGAATCCATGTTTTTAGACCGCGAGGAAAGGCAGAGAACCGCTACGTACCGTCCAGATGAACCCGGCTGAGGAACGGTTCTGCAGGTTCACCTCCACCACCTCCAAACTGCACTGAGCCAAAGTGACCTTCATAAAGACATTAATACAGTCGGTTATTTGGTCGATGCTTTTCATCCAAAGTGACTTACAAATATCCCAGAGCACAGGGCTGGTACAGCGCCCCCTGGAGCAGTATTGGGTAAGGGTCTTACTCAAGGATTCACGTTGGTAACTTCAGTGGAACCTGGGATTTGAACCCACAACCTTCTGATTGACAGCCCCCCTGTTTATAATCAGGGTTGGAGATGTTCTGTAGACGT
>JAFMOC010000338.1:120000-157500 GCA_019802505.1 Corydoras sp. C115 | reverse complement strand
GATCAGAACCGCCGATCAGAACCCGATCAGAACCACCAATCAGAACCCGATCAGAACCGCCGATCAGAACCGCTGATCAGAACCGCCGATCAGATCCACTGATCAGAACCCGATCAGATCCGCTGATCAAAACCGCTGATCAGAACCCGATCAGATCCGCTGATTAGAACCGCTGATCAAAACCCGATCAGAACCGCTGATCAGAGGTCAGATTAGTGACGAGAACCGAGGACGCACCCGGGTGTCTCTCACACACAGAGTTCTTAGAGTGAGTGCGAGTGTGAGGTTGTGGCCCCGGGGCCGAGCGCTCTCTCTGATGTTTTGATAGGGGACCCGGCGGGGCGTTCCGCACGCTCAGCGTTCCCTTAATCTCTGCCATCTCAGAGTTCTCGTCTCTTGTTTCTGAAAATGTGGAACGGACGTCGGTGAACGAACCCTGACGGAACGTCCCCTGACGGAACGTCTCCGCGCGCTGATAGGGGACGGGTCCTTATCGCCGAGCCCGAGCGCTCGCTTTGATGTTTTCGGGTTCTATCGTTCCATCGTTCCGTCATGTCGGGTGATACGATCTAAAATTAAAAACCTCAAGAGGAACTCTCTATACGAACGTCCATATGGTGCTGACCTCACTTCCTCATGGGGGCGGAGCTTCTGGTGTCTGCGCAGCCTCAGTTACTACGACAAACAACTAACGTAAATAAAATCATAAACACACGTTCCGTCATAATGTTCCGTCATAAACACACAACGGGAAACCGCATGACGGAATTACCAATAATACAAACTAATCGATCAATAACCAGAACAGGAACACGCAGAACACCACGAGTCCAGGAGGGGGCGATCACAGGGAGTCTTCACTCTCTCCTTTAATATGCAAAATAAAACGTGTAGCTACGCTCCTTAAATCTGATTGGCTGAGCCGTTGGCCCAGCCGTGACATCATCAATAACACCCCCCCCC
Source organism: Corydoras sp. C115 (assembly GCA_019802505.1). NCBI lineage: Eukaryota > Metazoa > Chordata > Actinopteri > Siluriformes > Callichthyidae > Corydoras > Corydoras sp. C115. The sequence goes on along the minus strand of JAFMOC010000338.1, from coordinate 156,537 downwards.
CCCCCCGAGCGCCTCACATTCGTTTCGATGCGTGATAAACAATACATTATTATAAATCGTAAAATAGGGATTAATATAAACATACAATAAACATAAGCACTCTGTAATTTGGCCACAAGAGGGCAGTGTGATTGTTAGAGAAACCGGAATCCCGTTACTCAGCGATCAGCGTTCGCTTTAAAAACGGGACTAGATTATGTCGCGGAAGAGCAAATTATTTAGTTTTTTTTTATTTTATTATAGTTTGTTTGTAACGTTTTATTAACGCAATGTTCGAGGTTGTGCGTTATTCTTAATAAATCACGTAAAGAGGTGGAACTGTTCTCCACCACACGCCGGGACTGATAACACAATAAAGCCCCGCCCTCTCGCACCGCATCGCAGCGTTTGAACGTTTAAAGTCTCGTCTGATTTTCAATTAACAGTCGTATCGTATCGATTCAAAGTTCGTCAATGACGTCATCGATTCCTCAAAAACTTGCCGCTCCGGTTCCACCATCAGACAGACCCCCCCCCCCCCCAGCTTTTACCCCCCCCCCCCACCCCCCCATACCCTTCAGCTGAGTTTCCCCCCTCCATCAATCAGCGGGCCGAGCCCGGCCCGGCGTTCCGCGTCTCAATCGGGAGCGGCGCCCCAGGGTCAGGTGGGCCGCCAGGAGTTATCACCCTTCAGATATTAATTTGTCTAAATCAAGGACAAGGCTACCCGCAGAGCCGCGGAACCTTCGCCCGCCCGCGCCGTCAGTCAGGCGTCCTTTTCGGCCCGCCCGCGGATCAATCATTAAATCGATGGAACGTAGTCGCGAGCGCCGAGAACGCGTCCGCCGTCCGCGGGCATCAATTTAGCAGATAGATATTGATGAAGCATCGGAGACGAGCGCGCCGTAACAATGATGCTCATTAAAAAGCCATCGGAACCCGTCAGAACCGGGCCGCGAGTCCACGTCCTCTAATTCGGATGATAAATCGGAACTCGCGCGAAGAACCGACACAAAAAAAAAAAACACAAGATAAATATCAACCGCGAGGAAAAAAAAAAAACAATAAAAAAAAAAATTACACCAGCGCGACAGAGCGGAACGTAATCACCGAGAACCCGCAGAACCGACTGCAACCCGCTCAGAAGAACACAACTCACATCTCCACATTTACAAAAATATAGTTTTATATTTACATTTTTATTATAACGCTGCTTTTAATTTTCTAATTTTTTTATTTCATTTAATTCATTTATTGGCCGGCACGGTGGCTTAGTGGTTTAGCATGTTCTCCTCTCAGCGCTAGGGATTCTCGGTTCGAATCCCCATCTGGGTGGAGTTTCCATGTTCTCCCCGTGTCTGCGGGGGTTCCTCCGGGTTCTCCGGTTTCCTCCCACAGTCCAAAAACATGGATCAAGTCAATTGAATTCTCCAAATTGCCCCATATACAGTGTGTCTGTGTGAGTGAGTGTGTGCCCAGCGATGGATTGGCGTCCTGTCCTGGGTGTATCTGCCCAGCGCCCGAGACGTTCTCCCCTCCCGAGACGTTCTCCCCCCCACAGAGAATTTAAATGTGATTTGATCTGTTGGTTCTCTAAACGTTATTCTGATGATGACGAGGTCTCGAGTCTCGAGCTGAAGGACAGTCGTCTGATTGAGAGACAAAAACACATAAAACGTTTTATTAACGCGACGGAACACGGCATTAGAACCCGCGCCATGCCGACTTCGCTCACGCACGCGGCGTCCGCGCGGCCCTCGGCTACCGTCAACCCGTTTACCGTCGTCTCGTTAAAAAAGCTCCTCGTTAAAATCTCCTCATTAGAACCTCCTCGTCAGAGCACCGGAGCGCTGCGTGTTTACAGGTTCCGGCGACGTCGCGCCATCAGCAACCGCAAACTGATCAGAGTCCACCATGTTCTGTACGGAGAACCAACACGACGGGGGACCAGAGAAGGACAGACGCTCAGAGGAACCAAACCAGAGGAACCAGAGGAACCAAAAGAACCAGAGGAACCGCGGTCTGTACGGAGAACCATAGGACGGGGACCAAAGACAGACAGACGCTCAGATCTGACCAGAGAACCAAAAGAACCAGGGAACCAGAGATGGAAGTAGAAGAACCAGAGGAACCATAGGAACCAAAAGAACCAGAGAAACCGCGGTCTGTACGGAGAACCAAGACGACGGGGGACCAGAGACAGACAGACGCTCAGAAAGACCAGAGGAACCAGAGGAACCAAAAGAACCAGAGGAACCGCGGTCTGTACGGAGAACCAAGACGACGGGGACCAGAGACAGACAGACGCTCAGAAAGACCAGAGGAACCAAAAGAACCAGAGGAACCAGAGGAAGTAGAAGAACCAGAGGAACCATAGGAACCAAAAGAACCAGAGAAACCGCGGTCTGTACGGAGAACCAAGACGACGGGGGACCAGAGACAGACAGACGCTCAGAAAGACCAGAGGAACCAGAGGAACCAAAAGAACCAGAGGAACCAGAGGAAGTAGAAGAACCAGAGGAACCATAGGAACCAAAAGAACCAGAGAAACCGCGGTCTGTACGGAGAACCAAGACGACGGGGGACCAGAGATAGACAGACGCTCAGAAAGACAGCCTGGAACCACAGGAACCAGAGGAACCAAAAGTACCAGAGGAACCAAAGGAACTAGTGAAACCAGAGGAACCACAGGAACCAGAGGAACCAAAGGAACCAGAGGAAGCAGAAGAACCAAAGGAACCAGAGGAAGCAGAAGAACCAGAGGAACCAAAGGAACCAGAGGAAGCAGAAGAACCAGAGGAACCACAGGAACCAGAGGAACCAAAGGAACTAGTGGAACCAGAGGAACCAAAAGTACCAGAGGAACCAAACGAACTAGTGAAACCAGAGGAACCACAGGAACCAGAGGAACCAAAGGAACCAGATGAAGCAGAAGAACCAGAGGAACCAGAGGAAGCAAAAGAACCAGAGGAACCACAGGAACCAGAGGAACCAAAGGAACTAGTGGAACCAGAGGAACCAAAAGTACCAGAGGAACCAAACGAACTAGTGAAACCAGAGGAACCACAGGAACCAGAGGAACCAGAGGAACCAAAGGAGCCAGAGGAAGCAGAAGAACCAGAGGAAGCAAAAGAACCAGAGGAACCACGGGAACCAGAGGAAGCAAAAGAACCAGAGGAACCAAAGGAACTAGTGGAACCAGAGGAACCAAAGAAACGAAGAACAAACACACTGCTGTCATAATGAAGACCCTATGATGTTAAACCCACAGATGGAACCAAACGGAACCAAACCCACAAATGGAACCAAACCCACAGACGGAACCGAGCAGAACCAAACATAACTAAACCCACAGATGGAACCGAACGGAACCAAACAGAACCAAACCCACAGATGGAACCGAACCCCCAGACGGAAGCGGCTGGGCGGTCGTCCTGATGCTCGGTGTACGGTGCCGCGGGCGGGGGAGGGGGTGATGTTGGAGAACCTGGGCTCTGAGACGCCGTCAGCACATTTTTATCAGCGTGACGTTCTCATGAATCAGGCTTTGTGCGGGCAGTCGGTGATAAATGCCCCAGCGAGGGGTCGAAAATACAAGATAGGGCTCATTGTTAGAACGCCGCGGCCTGTATTTCACACGGCGGGCCTCGGGGTGATGGATGATCCGCGTTCCCCCGTATCGCTCCGCACGCCGGCCCTCACAGCCCAGAGATAACGCAAACAGGGGGGCGGAGCTTAGGCACAGAACACCAGAGAACCCGAGAGCCGAAACATTTACTTCATTAATTAATTAATTAATTATTAATTACAAACCAATCTGAAGAATTCTGCATAGTTCATTCTCAGCAGGGTGGAGTTTTGTAGGTTCTCCCATGTTATCTGCCCAGTGTTCTAAACAACTTTCCCCTGGATCACATGGGGTTCTCCGGTTCTCAAAACAAGGATTCAAGGTAAATTATCAACTCTAAATTGCCCCATTTAGTGTGTGTGTGTGTGTGTGTGCACAGTGATGGGGCGGGGGTATCTGCCCAGCCCCCGAAAAGTTCCCCCCTGCATCCGTATGGAGAACCTCCCCCCCCCCCCCAGCAACCTTATAAGATTAAGTGGAAGACAGAGAGGAAGTGGCACGGTGGTGTGGTGGTTGGCATGTTCTCCTCTCAGTACTAGGGGTCTGGGTTCAAATCTCAAACAGAGTGGAGTTTTGTAGGTTCTCCCATGTTATCTGCCCAGCGCTTGACACAATTTCCCCTAGACCACATGGGGTTCTCCAGTTTCCTCCCACAGTCCAAAAACATAGATTCAAGGTAAAGTGAATTCTCCAAATTGCCCCATATAGAGTGTGTGTGTGTGTGTGTGTGTGTGTGTGTACAGCAATAGATTGCCCCCCTGTCCTGGGTGTATCTGCCCAGCGCCCAAAACGTTCTCCCCTGGATGGGTCATGGGGAAAAAACCCGGATAGGGAACCCCCCCCCAATCTCAGTATAAGATCAAGTGGAAGACAACAAGAAGAAACGTTAGGGAAGCTTAGTGGTTTAGGCATGTTCTCCTCTCAGCACTGGGGATTCAGGTTCGAATCCTGATCTGGGTGGAGTTTGCATGTTCTCCCCGTGTCCACATGGGTTTCCTCCGGGTTCTCCGGTTTCCTCTCACAGTCCCAAAAACATGGATTCAAGGTAAATTGGCTGCCCTAAATTGCCCCATTAAGTGTGCCTAATGATATATTGGGTGCATCTGCCCAGCGCCCGAAACGTTCTCCCCTTGATGGGCATGTAGAACCCCCCCCCAACCTGCCCCACCCTCAGGAAAAAAAATAGTTCAGGTTTATAGAAGCTGCATCGTTCACGTGTGTGTGTGTGTGTGTGTGTGTGTGTGTGTGTGTGTGTGTGTATGCATACTGTGGTTCAGAACTGCTATTTCTGAAACCCTGAAGTTTGGTATGTTCTCACAGTGAAGTTTGGTATGTTCTCACAGTGACAGCCTCAGCTCGTCCTCGCAGCCACTTTAAATAAGCAGGACGGCGTCAGATTAAAACTAAATTAATGTTCAAGCCAAATTTTACAGATGGAGGAGAGACGATCCAAAAACACCCCCCCCCCCCCCCGTCATACCCCCCCCCCCCCCCCGCCGCCGCCGCCGCCGCCGCCGCCAGCCGGGCAGCTGAAATATTAGGGACGTGTTATTTGGCTCCAACTGGACGGTATTTACAGAATCCCCACAGTTGGATGGACGCGGCGAGCCGGGACAGAACGTCCTGCGGAGACGGAACCGTTCCGTGAAGGTTCCCCGCCATGCCGTCGTTAACAGACGGCCATGTTAATGAGGTCAAGGGTTAAATGCCAAAAACAAACACCACCGTCGCTTCAGATCAGCGAGCTCTGACCCAACACCGACCCGCCGTACGTCTCAGGTCGGGGGACCGAGACGGAACCAGGTGACCTTTCGGATAAATGAGAACCTCGTTCACGGCTTGATCAAAGCCTGTCCCCTCTCTCTCTCTCTCTCTCTCTCTCTCTCTCTCTCTCTCGCTCGCTCGCTCGCTGCCCCCCCTCACCTTTTTTATGTACTGGGCGCCGAACCGCGGCGAATTGAATTAGAGGACCGCCGCGGCCACCGCCCTCGCGGAACCCGTCAGGAGGACAGAAGCGGAACCTCGGTGGAACACGGCGGCGGTAATGTGTTTCCGGAGACCCACGTGCGGCCCCCTCGGGCCCTCGCAGAGCCGGGACGCGTCACACACGCTCGACAGCCGCCGTCCCCGCTTCCTTTTATTGCCTTGTTTTTAATTAGCGTGAACGGGAGGCTGGACGGAGCCAGCAATTAAAAACGACACGCCGCACCGCCGCCGTCTGTCGCCGTGTGCGGGGGGGCGATAAGGAACCCCGACGCCGGCTCGCGGAACCCGGAGAACTAGAGGAGACGGGACGGAAAAGGACGGGACAGTTTCACTTACAGGACGATTAATAGCGTTTCATTGATTCGATTTGAGTTAGAGCGAAAAATCACCACTGTTCCTAATTGTGACCCCGCCCCCCCGTCTGCCCCCCCCCGGCTGCCCCCCCTCGGTGGAAGGCCAGAGTAAACGATGTTATTTAATTACATAGAACGGTGTGTAACGAGTAAACCCCCTCCCCTTCACAGCCCTCTGATTGGCCGTCCTGAACCCCCCTGATTCCTTTCGTAATTAGCACATGGCCGTGGGGGGGGGGTGGCACATGGGGGGGGGGGGGGGGGGTTGGGGGGGGGGGGGGGGGGGGGGTAGGGGTATTAGATCTCGCCTCCGGGTGATGTTTAAAGATCCGCCCGTAAAAGAAACACGCCGTCCTATACCACGCGCTGTAACCACAGACATTACCCCCCCCACCACCACCCCCCCGAGGAACGACTCCAGGATTCAACTCGCTAAATCAATCACAATCACCCCCCCCACACACACACACACTCTTATACACAAACACACACACACACATCTGTTATACACACACACACACACATCTGTATATATACACACACATACCCCTGTATACACACACACACTGTTATACACACACACACACACACACCCACACACACACATACCCCTGTACTCACACACACACACACACACACACACATACCCCTGTACACACACACACACTGTTATACACACACACACATACCCCTGTACTCACACACACACACACACACACACTGTTATACGCACCCACACTGTTATACACACACACACACACATACCTCTGTACACACCTACACACACACACACATACCCCTGTACACACACACACACTGTTATACACACACACACACACCTCTGTACACACCCACACACACACATACCCCTGTACACACACACACACTGTTATACACACACACACACACACATACCCCTGCACACACACACACACATACCCCTGTACACACACAAACACACACACACACACTGTTATACACATACACACACATCTGTAAATATACACACACATACCCCTGTACACACACACACACACACACACACACACACAACACACATATCTGTATATATACACACACACATACCCCTGTATATACAAACACACACACACACACATCTGTATATATACACACACACATACCCCTGTATATACAAACACACACACACACACACACACACATCTGTATATATACACACACACACATCTGTATATATACACACACACATACCCCTGTATATACAAACACACACACACACACACACACACACATCTGTATATATACACACACATACCCCTGTACACACACACACTGTTATACACACTTGTATGCAAAAAGACACGCACCTACAGTATATATATGCAAACACACACACACACACACACACACACACACCATAATACACACTTGTATACACACGTGTACATACGCATATATATATATATAAATAAAAATATATATACACACACATACACACACACACACACACCTGTATATACACACACTCACCTGTATGTACACACACACACACACACACACACACCCCTGCCGTCATCTCTCTGAGGTGTGTAAATACTGCAGGGTTTGAATTCTCTGCTGCTGAGATGAAAATAAAATATAAATATAAATATAAATATAAATATAAATGCTGATCAGTGACATCATCAGCTTCATATTCAGAGTGATGTTATAATTAAACATCATTATATTTTTAATTATATTTGTGTGTAAGTTCGTTATTCTCTCTCAGCTTTTATCTTTTGATGTCTTCTTTTAGGAACCCCCACCTGCTCTCCCCCCCCCCCCCCCCCCCCCCCACCCTGCCCCCCCATTCGGTCAGATGGAGATGGGACCGTGACTTTGATCCGGCGTCCTCCCGCCGTCGCTCCGGGTGAGGGTTCTGTAAAACGGCGAGTTCTGAGAGCCGCGTGGCGAGCACCTCGGATCCTCAGAACCGCAGATCAGAAGGTGAGCCATGTTTTATTTAATCCCTCCATCAGGTGGAGGCTCCGCCCACACGGAGCCGCAATCAGAACCGATCAGGCATTCTGTCAGAACATCCACTAATAACGTTCACCGGGAACCGACACCGGGCCTCAGCATTACACACAGAACAGGAACGTGGAGAATGGAGGACACGGAGAACGTAGAACATGAAGAACACGGAGAACGTAGAACACAGAGAACACGTAGAACGTAGAACACGGAGAACGAAGAACACAGAGAATGTAGAACACTGAGAACACGGAGAACGTAGAACACGGAGAACGTAGAACATGGAGAACGAAGAACAGAGAATGTAGAACACGGAGAACACGGAAAACGTAGAACACGGAGAATGTAGAACACGAAGAACGTAGAACATGAGAACCAAGAACACAGAGAACCAAGAACACAGAGAATGTAGAACACTGAGAACCAGAACACAGAGAATGTAGAACACGGAGAACGTAGAACATGGAGAACAGAGAAAACGGAGAACATAGAACATGGAGAACGAAGAACACGGAGAATGTAGAACAGGGAGAACGTAGAACACAGAGAACAGTAGAACACGGAGAACGAAGAACCGCGTGCTCACGGAAACATGACGCTGCCACAAAAGAGCTTTTATAAAGAGCTTACACGGCATGAACACGGCACACACACACACACACACACACACACACACACAGAAATATATACACACATATACATACACACACACACACACACACACACACACACACATAAATACACACACACATATACATACACACACACACACACACACACATATATATATATATATACAAACACACAGAAATATATACACACATATATACATACACACACACACACACAGACATATATACACACAAACACACACACACACATATACATAACACACACACACACACACACACACACACACACACACATTTTACACACACATACACACACACACACACACACACACATACAATTGGGGCGATTGGGGTTATGTGGTACCTTCAGGTCGCGAGGTTGCTTCCTTACCCAGCAGCCTACACCCCCCCCCCCCCCCCTCACACAGTTACAGCTCTTCCACCCCGTCGTGATCGTATTCCACGCCATGTTAATAGGAGAACATACCAAACTACACGGTCTCTCAAAAACACACCCTAATTAACATTGATGACATCACTGCCTCGTGATGTCAGGAGTTAACCTGATTGGAGCAGGTTCTGTGATGGATTATAATCTGGATTATCTGCTGAGCTGTTGCTTCAGGATCCCGGGCTGCAGAGCACGGTTCCGTGGCCGCAGGGTTCCGTGGCTGCAGGGTTCCGTGGAATAATCAGATTATTTCATTATTTTAAGGCGAAACGCAGCAGGCGGGTTCTAAAAATAACGAACACGCAGAACGTTAACCCAGATAGACGGCGAGATTCAGCGGCGTCCGCGGAGGCCGACACAGCGAGGTGACGGATTCCCAGACGGCGAGCGCGTCGGCCCCGGGGCCGGCCCACGTCCACCGCCCTCCATCTGCCCCAGATACGGCGCCCGAATCAGGAGCAACAGACGGCGGTCCGGACCCCGCACGCAAGAACACATTACACCATTACAGCGAGGTAAACAAACACCATCCTCATCCAACGTCAGATCATAGAACCTTATACAGAACAACTAATTATATTAATCTGACACGCCGGGGATTCCAGTCTGTAAAACGGGCAATTCCCGTCCTTAAATCTGATTGGCTGAGGCGTTGGTCCAGCCGTGACATCGTTAACAATAACACACCCCTCTGAGGGCGTCACATTCGTATCAGTGCGTGAAATTACAATACATTATTATAATCATTAAATAATACAGATTAATATAAACAGACAGACGATTCCCGATGATTCAGCTGTTTTTATAAACTGTGTTCTGCGATTTGTCCACTAGAGGGCAGTGTTTGTTAGAGAAACCGGAATTCTGTTACTCAGCGATCAGCGTTCGCTTCAAGAAACCGGACTAGATTAAGATCAGATTATTAACGATTTTATTTTTAATAAACGCATTTCTGAATCAACCCTTTGTTTTTTTATTATATTTTGTTTTTTTTATTATTTTTTGTTTGATTTGGCCACTAGAGGGCAGTGTTTGTTAGAGAAACCGGAATCCTGTTACTCAGCGATCAGCGTTCGCTTCAAGAAACTGGACTAGATCAGTTTATTAACGATTTTATTTTTAATAAACGCATTTCTGAATCAACCCTTTGTTTTTTTTTTAATTATATTTTGTTCGTAACGTTTTATTAAAGCAATCAGACTCGAGGTTGTTTATTATTGTGAATAAATCACGTAACGCGGTGTAGCGTCGGGACTGATAACATTATTTCCATGTTCTTTAGTTTGTGTCCTTAGCGAGCAGCCGGTTCTGCCGTCAGTCCGGTTCCACAACGTTCTCAGTGTTCAGTCTCACGGTCAGAGCAGACTGCAAAGTAACCGCGCATGCCGCTACTGACCCCGCCCCCTCGTTACAGAGCGGGATGTAAATATAAATTAATTACACAGCGTGAGTCGCTACAGAAAGAGATAAATGTCTAGCTACGTAACTAACAATTACGCAAAATACGCTAATGCAAACTACAGGTGATGATGTCACTTAACGAGTTCTAACGACCTTTGGGACGGCCAATAGCTGCTGTTCTTACTGCGGAGCTGCGAGTTCTATAACGTTCTTGAACTTTAATGAAGGTTGATGTAGAATGTCTATCGGTTCTCGCGCTCAGCCTCTTTAATGTCCATCGTGTAAGGGGAGGACATGATTTGCTGACGGAGTGAATAACGGAGTGTGAACGCTCAGACTGCGCTTGATCTCGGGTCTGATCTCAGATCAGATCTGACGTGCGGATCTTTATCAACACGTCCGCCTGCAGCAGAGATCTGAAATATTAATGGCTGCCTGAGCGAGCTGCTGTCTGACGTTCTCCTGGAGAACGGGCTGCCGCGGACTGTGTTCGCTGGTTCTGTGGTTCTGTGTTCTGTGGTTCTGTTCTGTGGTTCTGTTTTGTGGTTCTGTTCTGTGGTTCTGTGTTCAGTGTTCTGTGGTTCTGTGGTTCTGTGGTTCTGGGTTCTGTGTTTCTGTGTTCTGTGTTTCTGTGGTTCTGTGGTTCTGTGGTTCTGTTCTGTGGTTCTGGGTTCTGTGGTTCTGATCTGTGGTTCTGTTCTGTGGTTCTGTTGGTCTGTGGTTTTGTGGTTCTGAGGTTCTGGGTTCTGTTCTGTGTTCTGTGGTTCTGATCTGTGGTTCTGTTGGTCTGTGGTTTTGTGGTTCTGTGGTTCTGGGTTCTGTTCTGTGTTCTGTGGTTCTGATCTGTGGTTCTGTTGGTCTGTGGTTTTGTGGTTCTGTGGTTCTGGGTTCTGTTCTGTGTTCTGTGGTTCTGATCTGTGGTTCTGTTGGTCTGTGGTTTTGTGGTTCTGTTCTGTGGTTTTGTGGTTCTGATCTGTGGTTCTGTTGGTCTGTGGTTTTGTGGTTCTGTGGTTCTGGGTTCTGATCTGTGGTTCTGTTCTGTGGTTCTGTTGGTCTGTGGTTCTGTGTTCTGTGGTTCTGTGTTCTGACTCCAAATTTCGTGTTCCAAATGAAAGCGACCGTTTGATCCACGACTGAAAAGCTCTGGACATTTGTCTCCAGCGTTCTGCGTGAGGAGAGGACAGCTGCATCCATCACCGCCGCGGACGTTCAGACGACCCGGCCGCCGCCGCCGCCGCCGCCGTGGTGCCGTGTGCAGAACCTCATCATCAGAGACGCTCGACCACAGACGAGTGCGCCGCCAACGGGTCACATGATCACTGCAATTAAAACTAATTAACCCCCCCTCACCCCCCCCCCCCCGAGTAAATAAACATACAACACTGACATCATCATACAGATTCATTAATTAACATTTAATTAAAGGACAATTAAATCCAGCACATCTGGAATGAGAGCGACATACTGTCCTCATCCTGATATACACACACACACACACACACACACACACACACCTATATATACACACACACAGATACACACACACACCTATATATACACACAGCTATACACAAACACACACACAGATACACACACACACACCTATATATACACACACCTATACACAAACACACACACATACACACGCACACACCTATATATACACACACCTATACACAAACACACACACACACACACACACACACACACACCTATATATACACACACCTATACACAAACACACATACACCTATATATACACACACCTATACACAAACACACACAGATACACATACACACCTATATATACACACACATATACACACACAGATACACACACACACACACATATATACACACAAACATACATACACACATACATATACTCACACACAAACACACACACAAACATATACACACACACACACACATACACAAATCCACACACTTTTGGACACACACACACCACACACACACACACCTGCACAGCTTTAATGAATGCGGTTCTGCACACGGTTCTACCCCGTGGTGGAGGTGGTGGTGGACACTGGGAGGTGGTGGAACGTGAGCGGAGGTGAGAGGACACGGGGACGTTGATAAATGGAGGTAATGGTACGGCGGCGGCGGCGCGGCGGCTCCGGGGCCCGGTCCCGTGATTTGGTTTGGATTAAATGAGGTTCTATTATCAGAGCGCACTCTCACAGGAGAGATCCATAAAAACAGAACCCACCGGGACGCAGACGCGCATTCTCATCCCACACTCGCACTTTATTCATCTCCTGCCTCCACATTCAGTTCACATCCCCCACAAACCCAAGCAGCAGCACTGAGGGGAACACCCAGAACCAAACCCGAGGAACCACAGGAACCAGAGGAACCACCAGAGGAACCACCAACAACCACCATCAACCACCACCAAACACAAACTCAAACCAACTTAACCCAGAACCAAACCCGAGGAACCACCGGAACCAGAGGAACCACCAGAGGAACCACCAACAACCACCACAAACACAAACTCAAACCAACTTAACCCAGAACCAAACCCGAGGAACCACAGGAACCAGAGGAACCACCAGAGGAACCACCAACAACCACCACAAACACAAACTCAAACCAACTTAACCCAGAACCCAACCCGAGGAACCACCGGAACCAGAGAAACCACCAGAGGAACCACCAACAACCACCACAAACACAAACTCAAACCAACTTAACCCAGAACCCAACCTGAGGAACCACCGGAACCAGAGGAACCACCAGAGGAACCACCAACAACCACCATCAACCACCACAAACACAAACTCAAACCAACTTAACCCAGAACCAAACCCGAGGAACCACCGGAACCAGAGGAACCACCAGAGGAACCACCAACAACCACCACAAACACAAACTCAAACCAACTTAACCCAGAACCAAACCCGAGGAACCACAGGAACCAGAGGAACCACCAGAGGAATCACCAACAACCACCACAAACACAAACTCAAACCAACTTAACCCAGAACCAAACCCGAGGAACCAGAGGAACCACCATAGGAACCACCAACAACCACCACAAACTCAAACCAACTAAACTACTTTAAATTAAATTACACACCAAAGAGTTCCGCCATTTAAAACACAGAACACGGAACATCTGCAGGGGTTCTCAGGGGGGTCAGGACGGCACCCCGGTGGGCCCCTGAGATACGGACAGGTTATCCCGTCCTTCAATCTGATTGGCTGAGCTGTTTGTCCAGCCGTGACATCATCAACAATAACACACCCCTCTGAGATCCCATCAATGCGAGATCCACAACACATTCATTTAAATCATAAAATACATTCATTCATTCATTATCTTCCGCTTTATCCTCTATTAGGGTCGTGGGGGGGGGGGGGGGTTCCCCATGCCCATCCAGGGGAGAACGTCTCGGGCGCTGGGCAGATACACCCAGGACAGGGCGCATCATAAAATACAGATTAATCTAAAAAAAAGAGCCGATTCCCCATGATTCAGCTGTTTTTATAACCTGCGTTCTGTAATTTGGCCGCTAGAGGGCAGCGTTTGCTCAGCGTTCAGTTTATAAACCGGACTAGATGACGTCACGGAAGAGCAGATTATTAACGATTTTGTTTTTAATAATCGCTTTTAGGAATCAAACCTTTGTTTTTTATTATAGTGAGTTTGTAACGTTCTATTAAAGCAATCAGACTCGAGGTTGTGTGTTATTCTGAATAAATCACATAAAGAGGTGGAACTGTTCTCCACTCACGTCACGACTAATCACACCTCTTTATGGGGTTTATTCAGATTAAAGCCCCGCCCTCTAGTACCGTAATGTTTTATTACACATCAGTTGTATAATAATAATAATAATAATAATAATAATTCATTCATTCATTATCTCCCGCTTTATTCTCTATTAGGGTCGCGGTGGGGTTCCCCATGCCCATCCAGGGGAGAGCGTCTCGGGCGCTGGGCAGATAGACCCAGGACAGGGCGCCAATCCATCGCTGGGCAATAATAATAATAATAATAATAATTTAAAATACTATATATATATAGGCGGCACGGTGGCTTAGTGGTTTAGCATGTTCTCCTCTCAGCGCTAGGGAGTCCCGGTTCGAATCCCCATCTGGGTGGAGTTTCCATGTTCTCCCCGTGTCCGTGTGGGTTTCCTCCGGGTTCTCCGGTTTCGTCCCACTGTCCAAAAACATGGATCAAGTCAATTGAATTCTCCAAATTGCCCCATATAGAGTGTGTGTGTGTGTGAGTGAGTGTGTGTCCAGCGATGGATTGGCGTCCTGTTCTGGGTGTATCTGCCCAGCGCCCGAGACGTTCTCCCCTGGATGGGCATGGGGAACCCCACCGCGACCCTAATAGAGGATAAAGCGGGAGATGATGAATGAATGAATGAACTCTATATATATAAAGCTCTATAAAAGCCAAAGTTCTCAGTGTGGCCCCTTGTGCAAGGCCCTTAACCCTCATTACTCCAGGTGGTGGTGGGGGGGGGGGGGGTGGGGGGGGGTCATGACTGACCCTGTGTTCTGACCTCCACCATTAAAAGTTCCTTTAATGAAAGCTTCTGCAGAACGATGTAACGCGCTGAACCGCGTCGTCGTCATGTTGAGTTAATGAGTCAGCTAATAATAATAAACCTGAATTCTGATCCGGGCCCCGGACCCCCGGCCCTCCGGCCGGCCACCACTCACTTTAATTTGGCGGGTTTGCGAGAGCGTCCCCCGGAGCCGGCGCTCGGCAGCTGCACTCCTGATCAACTTTATTTCCAGAACTTGTTCTAAAGTCCATAAAGGATAATAGCGAACGAGCGGCGTCGTAACGTCCAAGGTCCCGGGGCCCCGTAAATCAGCCGGGGTTTTATTGGGGCCTTTAAGACGGCCGAGTGAATTTAGCACCGCCACGCCGGCTCCTCATTTTTAATGCGGCCGCATAATCACAAGGAATCGTGATTTAGACCCCAACCCCGCGGGGCCCCGGGTTAAGGTCGGCCGCCGAGGAGCCATGAATTTTACATGCTGAGTGAATTCAATAGACGTTCCGTTAAATACCCCCCACCTCCGAGCGGAGGGCGGGGCCGGCAGAGGGCGACCCGATCCGATCCGATCGTCAGACGGAAGCTCCGTATTCACGCTCGCTTTAAAACCGGTTTGCTTAGCGGTTTGGCATGTTCTCCTCTCAGCGTTGGGGATTCCCGGTTCGAATCCCCATCTGGGTGGAGTTTCCATGTTCTCCCCGCGTCCGCGTGGGTTTCCTCCGGGTTCTCCGGTTTCCTCCCACACGCTGCCATAGAGCGACAAAATCTAATCATCTAAATTTATTACAGACTCTCGTCCATCTGCTTCTCCACATACACGGGATCTCTACAGCGCCACCACAGGAACACCACTGAACCACCAAGAGACCTTCACAGGACCTCCACAAGGTACCCACAGGACCATCGCTGGATCTCCACAGGAGCACAACAGGACCATCACTGGACATCCACAGGACCATCACTGGATCTCCACAGAAGCACCACAGGACCATCACTGGATCTCCACAGGAGCACCACAGGACCATCGCTGGATCTCCACAGGAGCACAACAGGACCATCACTGGACATCCACAGGACCATCACTGGATCTCCACAGAAGCACCACAGGACCATCACTGGATCTCCACAGAAGCACCACAGGACCATCACTGGACATCCACAGGACCATCACTGGATCTCCACAGAAGCACCACAGGACCATCACTGGATCTCCACAGAAGCACCACAGGACCATCACTGGACATCCACAGGACCACCACAGGCCCATCACTGGACATCCACAGGACCACCACAGGACCATCACTGGATCTCCACAGAAGCACCACAGGACCATCACTGGACATCCACAGGACCATCACTGGATCTCCACAGAAGCACCACAGGACCATCACTGGATCTCCACAGAAGCACCACAGGACCATCACTGGACATCCACAGGACCACCACAGGCCCATCACTGGACATCCACAGGACCACCACAGGACCATCACTGGATCTCCACAGAAGCACCACAGGACCATCACTGGACATCCACAGGAGCACCACAGGACCATCACTGGACCTCCACAGAGCAGGTACAGTTTGGTTGGTGGTGTCTTTTACACTCTTAATTATTTGTAAGGTAATTAATGGTTCTTTGCAGGTTCTAACAGTGAGAGGAATCAGAACAGAGGAGATTAGACTGGTGTTCTGATCCGGATAACCGCCTGACCGATCTCACTGACCCCGAGCCGGCGCTCATCGACGGTCAGACATCAGCGAGGACAGTAAATAATTAATTACACATCGATCAGCCATCAGGGGAACCAGCGGTCACGGTCGTTAACCGGGGGGGGGGGGGGTGGCGGGGGGGTCATTAATGGGTCATCAGGGCTTTTAGAGACGTCCTCCGAGAAAAACAAAGCTACACGTGAAAAACGGATGAGACGCCGATGAGACGCAGATGAGACACAAATGAGACGCCGATGAGACGCAGATGAGACGCCGACGAGACACAAATGAGACGCAGACGAGACGCAGATGAGACGCAGACGATACGCAGATGAGACGCAGATGAGACGCAGACGATACGCAGATGAGACGCAGATGAGACGCAGATGAGACGCCGATGAGACAAATGAGACGCCGACGAGACGCAGATGAGACGCAGACGATACGCAGATGAGACGCAGATGAGACGCAGACGATACGCAGATGAGACGCAGATGAGACGCCGATGAGACGCCGATGAGACGCAGATGAGACGCAGATGAGACGCAGATGAGACGCAGATGATACGCAGATGAGACGCCGATGAGACGCAGATGAGACGCAGATGAGACGCAGATGAGACGCCGACGGGACGCCGACGAGACGCAGATGAGACGCAGATGAGACGCTGATGATACGCAAATGAGACGCAAATGAGACGCTGACGAGACGCTGACGAGACGCCAAGGAGACGCTGATGAGACGTTGATGAGACGCTGATGAGACGCTGATGAGACGCTGATGAGACGCTGATGAGACGCTGATGAGACGCTGACTCAGCACGTCGTTTGTTTTTCAGTTTAAACTGAGGGTTCTGTAAATGAATAACCCCCCCCCCCACCATCAGTCATGAACAGGGGGGGGGCAACCGGTGACATAAAGCAAATTAAAGGAGGAAGTTAAGAAGAACGTTGCCAGCGGGACGAATGAGACCTGGAGCCTGTCCCGTCCGTTGCGATGCGAGTTTGGCCGTGAGATGTTGAATCAGATAGAACGTTAGAACGTTAGAACCGCGCCGTTTTCCTTTGATCTAATTGTCGGCTCCGGAACCAGCGCACCGTAAAGCTCGTTAGGCTCCACTGTACTCGTCTTAATTACACGCTTAAGAGAACAAATTACCAACAACGTTCCGCAAATAGAACTGGAGAACCGACTTAATGAACTTCAGAGAGCGCGTTCTTCACAGAACCGAAACAAAACTCCAGATCTATGGAGGGTTCCTCCAGGTTCTCCTGTTTCCTCCCGCAGTCCAAACACACGGATTCAAGTTGAACTGGCTGCTCTAAATTGCCCTAATTGCCCCAGCGCGTTCTAATGGTTTTCCACAGAGCGAGGAGAGGAACGCCTGAGGAACCACCAGGTTCTAGAGTTCACTCAGCGTTCAGGGTTCCAGACGGCGTGTTGGAGGTTCTCCGTCAGGCGAAGCCTCAGTGCTGCGGGTCCGGGTTCGAATCCCGATCTGAGTGGAGTTTCCATGTTCTCCTCAGATCTATGGAGGTTTCCTCCAGGTTCTCCGGTTTCCTCCCGCAGTCCAAACACACGGATTCAAGGTTAACTGGATGCTCTAAATTGCCCTTTTAAATTGCCCCTCTATAGAGTGTGTGTGTGTGTGTCCGTGGGAGCGAGTGTGCCGTGTATCCGTCCAGCGCCCAAAACGTTCTCCCGTGGACGGGCCTGTGGAACCAGAGTCGCCCCTGGTGGAGGATTGAGCAGAACATGATGAATGATGGTTCTCCGGTTCTTAGGATTCATTCTTCAATCAAGTCTATTCAGGTGAGGGTCTTCCTGTCCTCGTTCCGTGAGGTTCTGGTTCCGTGGGGTTCTGGTTCCGTGAGGTTCTGGTTCCGTGGGGTTCTGGTTCCGTGGGGTTCTGGTTCTGCCCGTGAGGTTCTGAAGTCTTTCTGTGATCTGGCTTCGATGAAGTCTTTGATGATTCCACGTGGTTCTCACCATTAAAAGAACCTCAGGACACGACGTCCATCAGAATCGACGTCCATCAGAACTGATGTCCATCAGAACCGATGTACATCAGAACACGACGTCCATCAGAACCGACATCCATCAGAACCGACGACCATCAGAACACGACGTCCATCAGAACACGACGTCCATCAGAACACGACGTCCATTAGAATCGATGTCCATCAGAACCGACATCCATCAGAACACGACATCCATCAGAACCGACGTTTATCAGAACCGATGCCCATAAATCCCCCGTCGTTCCACGGATCGGCCACGTGGATCCACGGTGGCGGTGCTCGTATGTCTTGGCGGCGTCTTCGTTTGGACGGATGGCGCTGTTATAAAACCGGTTCCCCGTCCTCCGCCGCGCTCCGGCTCCGTGTTCCGCAAGCAGAGGTTATATGATCCTCAGAAGGTGGCGGGCGGGTTCTCCGCCGTGGGGTTCTGTTTTATGTTGCACATGAGTGTTGTATCAATACGGCGGCGCGTGGGTTCGACTCGATAAGCGGCAGCGAGAGGGGACGGCGGCGAGCGGGGACGGAGGCGGGCGGGGACGGAGGCGAGAGGGGACGGCGGCGAAAGGGGACGGCGGCGGGCGGGGACGGCGGTGGGTCACGGTGGACACGCTCGTAAATCCGACCACACAGGCAGGACAATGTCCTCCGCGTGGGGGGGGGGGGGGGGTCAATGATCATGAAAATTAATGATGCAGCTGGACGAGGTGCGAGCTTTTGGGGGGTTGAGGTTCTCGCAGAACTCTCGCGGAACTCGCTCGTCGTGTGCGCCGAAAAAAAACGCAGAGGTTCTGCCAAAAAAACAATTAAATTAATTAATTAAATTAAAACACGTCCACGTGGTTCTGCGTCTCGGAGGCTGGACGTCCGAGTTCCGTTAAAAGGACAGCTCGGTCAACAGAACCCTGTGTGCGGAACGCGGAGTCTAGAACAGCGGGGCTGGGTGAACTCCCTCTGACTCCCCCAACAGGCCAATACGGACACTGCACCAGCTCACAGTGTGTGTATGAGTGTGTGTGTGTGTGTGTGTCTGTGTGTGTAATTGTGTATACATGTGTGAGTGTGTGTATATGTGTGTGTCTGTGTGAGTGTGTGTTTATATGTGTGTGTATGTGTGTGTGTGCGAGTGTGTATTTATATATGTGTGTGTGTGTGTGTATATATGTGTGTGTGCAATTGTGTGTATCTATATATATGTGTGTGTGTGTGTGTGTGTGTGTGTGTGTGTGTGTGTGGTTCTCCTGCGGAACACCCGGAGTCACGAGATTAGATTACAGATCAGCAAATGAAGTTCTGCCCGACTGAGCGCCGGGGGGGTGGGCCTCGTTCTCCAAACTGCCCCGGAGACGCGTCAGGGGCGGGGTGACGACCCCCCCCCCCGGCTCCGGGGCCACCCACCCACGCCCCCCCCCTCTCTGAGGATCCACCATCTGCCAAACGAATAAACGGAGACGGAACGCGGCGCCTCGGAGAACCAATTTTCCTCATGAAGAACTTGGGGGGGGGGGTGTGTGGGGGGGGTGTGGGTGTGTGGGGGGGTGTGTGGGGGTGTGTGGGGGGTGTGTGGGGGGTTGTGGGGGGTGGGGGGGGGGTAATCGCAGTCGACCTGACGGTGCGAAAACAAAAGCCCTCGCGGAAACGGTGATCATTAACCTCCACAATAACCCAAATATTACAGACCCGCGGGGTTCCGCAGGAACGTTCCGCATCACCGGTTCTCCTGTGGAGCCCGCGCACCACCACGTGCACAATTAATGAGCATCGATCACCACGACGCACGGAACCCTTCTCTATTCGGCTCATTCCATTCCAAATTCAGACCTATCCCGTCATAAAGTGGAGCTGCGCTCATGACGCCACCACCCTCAACCATGTGCGGTATTAATGAGCATCGATCACGACGGAGAACCGGTGGACGGATGGACGGAACCAAACGTAAGACGTGGACCCCATGCGCACCAAATTCAGACCTATCCCGTCATATAGTGGAGCTGCACTCATGACGCCTCCACCCTCAAACCATGTGCAGGATTAATGAACATCGATCACGACGGAGAACCGGTGGACGGATGGACGGAACCAAATGTAAGACGTGGACCCCATGCGCACCAAATTCAGACCTATCCCGTCATATAGTGGAGCTGGGCTCATGACGCCTCCACCCTCAACCATGTGCAGGATTAATGAGCATCGATCACGACGGAGAACCGGTGGACGGATGGACGGAACCAAATGTAAGACGTGGACCCCATGCGCACCAAATTCAGACCTATCCCGTCATAAAGTGGAGCTGCACTCATGACGCCTCCACCCAAAACCATGTGCAGGATTAATGAGCGTCGATCACGACGGAGAACCGATGGACGGACAGACGGACCCACGGAACCCATTTTTGATTTGGAGCTCACACCATGCAGGTGGACGGAACCAAATGTAAGACATGGACCCCATGCGCACCAAATTCAGACCTATCCCGTCATATAGTGGAGCTGCGCTCATGACGCCACCACCCAAAACCATGTGCAGTATTAATGAGCATCGATCACGACGGAGAACCGATGGATGGATGGACGGAACCAAATGTAAGACGTGGACCCCATGCGCACCAAATTCAGACCTATCCCGTCATATAGTGGAGCTGCGCTCATGACGCCTCCACCCAAAACCATGTGCAGTATTAATGAGCATCGATCACGACGGAGAACCGATGGATGGATGGACGGAACCAAATGTAAGACGTGGACCCCATGCACACCAAATTCAGACCTATCCCGTCATATAGTGGAGCTGCGCTCATGACGCCTCCACCCAAAACCATGTGCAGTATTAATGAGCATCGATCACGACGGAGAACCGATGGACGGAACCAATGGGGTCCATGAGCAAGACGTGGACCCCATGAGTAAGACGTGGACCCCATGCGCACCAAATTCATACCTATCCCGTCATATAGTGGAGTTGCGCTCATGACGCCTCCACCCGCAACGATGTGCAGTATTAATGAACATCGATCACAACGGAGAACCGATGGACGGACAGACGGACCCACGGAACCCATTTTTGATTTGGAGCTCACACCATGCAGGTGGACGACTCCCAAACGTAAGACGTGGACCGCATGCGCACCAAATTCAGACCTATCCCGTCATATAGTGGAGCTGCACTCATGACGCCTCCACCCAAAACCATGTGCAGGATTAATGAACATCGATAAACGACGGAGAACCGATGGACGGATAAACGGAACCAAACGTAAGACGTGGACACCATGTGCGCCAAATTCAGACCTATCCCGTCATATAGTGGAGCTGGGCTCATGACGCCTCCACCCTCAACCATGTGCAGGATTAATGAGCATCGATCACGACGGAGAACCGATGGACGGATGGACGGAACCAAACGTAAGACGTGGACCCCATGCGCACCAAACTCGGTCCTATCCCGTCACTCTGCGTGTTTTCGGACGTCGTCCTCGTCCGTCAGCACTGATGATGTCGCGCGGATGCAGCGCAGAGTCGTCAGTGTAATTAGTCTGACTGAATCTGTCGTCGCTAATTAAGGCGGCTCACAGAGGACCTCGAGTCGGGGGAACCGGCGGTGTTAAATCCGGGGAACAGGTGTTCTACTAAACGAGATCACGACCGCGAGACGCAGCGCAATTAACGAGGACGCGACGCCGCGCACTGATCACCTGACCCACCCCCCCCCACGCTAATTATTACTGATCTCCTACAGTACAGGACGGTGAGGCCGCGGTGGGAGGAGCCTAACCCTGAGTCAGGTGTGTGACAGAGGGGCGGCGGCAGGTAACACAAAACACCAATCACGCTGCACGGAGGGTGTGCCGTGGGCGGGGCACGGAGGGCGTGCCGTGGGCGGGGCTTAGTGTAGTCTGGATTACAGACCCTTTTGATTTGAATGACGGGATAATTATTTATTAATTTATTCATGATCTCACACTTAATCCTCTTTTAGGGTCGTGAGGGGGGCGGTTCCACATGCCCATCCAGGGGAGAACTTTCAGAACCCAAAACCCAACCCTGTGGCAGAACCATGTAGCAGAACCCCAAAACCCAACCCTGTAGCAGAACCCCAAAACCCAACCCTGTGGCAGAACACCAGAACACAACCCTGTAGCAGAACCCCAGAATGCAACCCTGTAGCAGAACCCCAAAACCCAACCCTGTAGCAGAACCCCAAAACCCAACCCTGTAGCAGAACCCTGTAGCAGAACCCCAGAGCAAGACCCCTGTAGCAAAACCCCAAAACCCAACCCTGAAGCAGAACCCTGTAGCAGAACCCCAGAGCAGAACAGCAAATCCCGCCCCTCCAGAACACGTGGAGAACGCAGTACCCGATCAGATCCGTTATTTTAGAACACATTGAGGTGCAGGGTGTGCTGGCGGGTGTGCGGGCGGGCGGGCGGGCGTGCGAGGCCCTCCGTCCTGACGGCTTTAGCGGCGGGGCGCGGCAGTGATTCATCCCGGTTCAACAGGGCCACTAATTAAAATCCATACCGTTAATGAGCTCGCGCGACCTCGTGTTGGTTAACGTGATTACGGCAGATACGAACCGTAAATCCACTTTCTTTTAATTAAGTCCGAGATTTACTCCACCCCCCCCCCCATCCACCCACCCACGCACTCATAAAGAACAGAGGAACCTAACGAGGTTCTGCTCGCCGCGCGGCCTCGTCTATTAATTCTTCATTAGGTAATCACGACTCGTTAAGGCGTGAAGATCGACGTGGAGATCAGATTTCACTCGACGGAACAACCTGCAACATTAAATCGACACGGACGCAACGTTCCCCCGAGATCAAAGGCATGAGATCAAAGACACCGACATCAAAGACACCGACATCAACACGGACGCAACGTTCACCCGAGATCAAAGACATGAGATCAAAGGCACCGACATCAAAGACACCAACATCAACACGGACGCAACGTTCCCCCGAGATCAAAGACATGAGATCAAAGGCACCGACATCAAAGACACCGACATCAACACGGACGCAACGTTCACCCAAGATCAAAGACATGAGATCAAAGACACGAGATCAACACGGACGCAACGTTCACCCGAGATCAAAGACATGAGATCAAAGACACCGACATCAAAGACACCGACATCAACACGGACGCAACGTTCACCCAAGATCAAAGACATGAGATCAAAGACACGAGATCAACACGGACGCAACGTTCACCCAAGATCAAAGACATAAGATCAAAGACATAAGATCAAAGACACGAGATCAACGTTCCCCCGAGATCAAAGACATGAGATCAAAGGCACCGACATCAAAGGCACCGACATCAACACGGACGCAACGTTCACCCGAGATCAAAGACACGAGATCAAAGACACCGACATCAAAGACACGAGATCAAAGACACCGACATCAAAGACACCGACATCAACACGGACGCAACGTTCACCAAGATCAAAGACATTAGATCAAAGGCACCGACATCAAAGACACGAGATCAAAGACACCGACATCAACACGGACGCAACATTCACCGAGATCAAAGACATGAGATCAAAGGCACCAACTTCAAAGACACGAGATCAAAGACACCGACATCAAAGACACCAACATCAACACGGACGCATCGTTCACCGAGATCAAAGACATGAGATCAAAGGCACCGACATCAAAGACACGAGATCAAAGACACCGACATCAAAGACACCAACATCAACACGGACGCAACGTTCACCGAGATCAAAGACAGGAGATCAAAGGCACCGACCTCAAAGACACGAGATCAAAGACACCGACATCAACACGGACGCAACATTCACCGAGATCAAAGACATGAGATCAAAGGCACCGACATCAAAGACACGAGATCAAAGACACGAGATCAAAGACACCGACATCAACACGGACGCAACATTCACCGAGATCAAAGACATGAGATCAAAGGCACCGACATCAAAGACACGAGATCAAAGACACCGACCGACACCGATCAAAGAACGTTCACCGACATCAACAAAAGGACCGACATCAACGTTCACCGAGATCAAAGACATGAGATCAAAGGAGATTCACACGACATCAAATCAAAAGACATGAGATCAAAGACACCGACATCAAAAAAGACATGACGTTCAACATCAAAGGCACGGACGCAACGACACCCAAGATCAAAGACACGAGATCAAACCGCATCAAAGACACGAGATCAACGGACGCAACGTTCACCGAGATCAAAGACATGAGATCAAGACACCGACATCACCCCGAGAAAGACACCGACATCAACACGGACGCAACGTTCACCCGAGATCAAAGACATGAGATCAAAGACACCGACATCAAAGGCACCGACATCAACACGGACGCAACGATCAAAGACACCAAAGGCAAGATCAAAGACATGAGATCAAAGACACCGAGACACCGACATCAACACGGACGCAACGTTCACCAAGATCAAAGACATGAGATCAAAGGCACCGACATCAAAGACACGAGATCAAAGACACAACACGGACGCAACATTCACCCGAGATCAAAGACACGAGATCAAAGGCACCGACATCAAAGACATGAGATCAAAGACACGAGATCAAAGACACCGACATCAACACGGACGCAACATTCACCGAGATCAAAGACATGAGATCAAAGGCACCGACATCAAAGACACGAGATCAAAGACACCGACATCAAAGACACCGACATCAACACGGACGCAACGTTCACCGAGATCAAAGACATGAGATCAAAGACACCGACATCAAAGACACCGACATCAAAGACACCGACATCAAAGACACCGAGATCAAAGACACCGACATCAACAAAAGACACAAATGTCAAAGGAGCACCAAGATCAACGGGCCCAAAGACACGAGATCAAAGACACCGACATCAAC
This sequence comes from Corydoras sp. C115, assembly GCA_019802505.1. NCBI lineage: Eukaryota > Metazoa > Chordata > Actinopteri > Siluriformes > Callichthyidae > Corydoras > Corydoras sp. C115. The sequence goes on along the minus strand of JAFMOC010000338.1, from coordinate 130,940 downwards.
ACGGACGCAACGTTCACCGAGATCAAAGACATGAGATCAAAGGCACCGACATCAAAGACACCGACATCAACACGGACGCAACGTTCACCCAAGATCAAAGACATGAGATCAAAGACACCGACATCAAAGACACGAGATCAAAGACACCGACATCAACACAGACACAATGTTCACCCAACATCAAAGGCACCGACATCAAAGGCACCAAGATCAAAGGCACTGACATCAAAGGCACCAAGATCAAAGGCACCGGCATCAACACGGATGTAACAGAACCCCATAACAGAACCCCATAGTAAAAACCTTGGAGCAGAACCCTGTAGTAGAACCCTGGAGCAGTGAGTCAGTAATTCAGATGTAAACAGTCATTTAAACTCTATTGAACCCCCACCTGCCCCCCCCCCCCCCTGCCCCCCGCCCCCCCACAGCTTATCTACCTTCTATTCCTCTTCAGACAGCAGAGCAGAGGGACGCTGCCCGGTGGATGCATTGTGGGTAATTTTCTTCTGACCCGGTTATCCTCACATCACATCCACATTAAGGTGACATTTGTTTTGGGTCATCAGTCGATCGCTCTGATATTTCTCCAGACGGTGCACCATCACATACCCCCCCCCATCACCCCCCCCCCCCCCATTTTATTAGAGAACGCAGCGTTACGCAGCTTCACCAAATGACTCTGAGAACAATGCTACACCTACACATCCACCACCTCCACCACCACCACGTCTGCTCTCTGCCTCCCCCCACAGTCCACCGTCTGAACACATAAATCACACATAACGCTGCGTTAAAGAACACCTTAATGCACTCCATTAAAAACACTAATTAATATTAATGACACTGCTGCTCAATAAATCATGTGACCCGGTCCTGTGTTACAGGAAAACTTTCATTAATTATCCTGATTTATTAATAAATACAAAAGTTTATTCAAGGTTCTAAAGCTGCTCTGTCTGTAGATTCAGAGAACCTTTAGATCGGATTTACCAAAATCTCACGGCTGCTATGTTTTATATTCATTCATTCATTATCTCCCGCTTTATCCTCTATTAGGGTTGCAGGGGGGGGGTTCCTCATGCCCATCCAGGGGAGAACATTTCGGGCGCTGGGCAGATACACCCAGGACAGGGGGGCAATCTATCGCTGGACACACACTCACTCACTCACACAGACACACCCTATATGGGGCAATTTGGAGAACTCAATTGACCTTGATCCATGTTTTTGGACTGTGGGAGGAAACCGGAGAACCCGGAGGAAACCCACGCGGACACGGGGGAGAACATGGAAACGCCACCCAAATTGGGATTCGAAACCGGTACTCCCTAGCGCTGAGAGGAGAACATGCTAAACCACTAAGCCACTGCGCCGCCTCGTTATTATATTTATATTGGTGTTATATTTTTATTCTACATTATATAACGGCACAGTGGCTTAGTGGTTTGGCATGTTCTCCTCTCAGCGCAAGGAATTCCGGTTCGAATCCCCATCTGGGTGGAGTTTGCATGTTCTCCCCAGTGTCCGCGTGGGTTTCCTCCGGGTTCTCCGGTTTCCTCCCACCCAGGGGGAGGGTGGTGCAGGTTACGTATAAGGACAGAGTGACGGCAGTGTAACGAGCAGAGAGGATGACGAGGTTTGAGGTTCGAGTGGGATTCGCTCTGCAGCCACTAATTAATACAAACAGACAGAATTATTAACACTTTTTAAAAATAGATAACGAGAGCAACGTTAATAACGAGGGTCTGATATTAAAAACAGTCTGTAATTAGCTGAAGCCGCTCTTCTGTTCGTTCTGCAGTTTTATTTTTAATTTTTAAATCATTTGCACTTAACGGAGTTTTAAACGGGTTGTCGTTGCACCTTCATCGTTTCCATGGAGACAGGGTTCCGCGGAAGGACACCGTTACGTTTCCTGCGTTCGTTTAACCCGTGAGACGCTCACGGAACATAGAACCGTCTTCACTCTGCAAACCGTACAGACAGGGGAGAACATGCAAACTACACCCAGAAAGATACGAGGCCACCCCCCCCCATGGAGAGGTCACACCCGGTGCACTCGCAGGCCTCCCAACCTCAACCTCGGGGTCCCAGTGCATCCCTCTCACGAGCACGCTGCTGGGATGAGGCGGAACCGGCCAGCAGGGGGTTCTATGGTTCCGCGGGTCACAGAAGGCAGAACTCCGAACCGGTGCCTCATTAAGTTCTTTAATTTGCGTTAATTAGAGGGCGGCACGGTGGCTTAGTGGTTTAGTCTCCCCGTGTCCGTGTGGGTTTCCTCCGGGTTCTCCGGTTTCCTCCCATAGTCCAAAAACATGGATCAAGGTGAATCGAGTTCTCCAAATGAACTAAAGTCATCAGGATTAAGGTGGTTACCGCGGAACCGACGCTCCACGCGGAGCTGCATCCTGCGGTGGGGGAACCGCAGTGCGGGTCGGACCCTGCGCTTTTAAAGACAGAGCGGTTCTCCGCGTTCTCCTTCGGTGAGATGGATGGAGGACAGTGTGGAGCGCCCGCGGACCGCGCGCCGGTGTAATTGGCTGAGTAAATAACACGTTTACGGCGTCGAGGAACCGCAGCACCGATAATGATCCACAAAGCGGGTCGATCACGCTAACCATGATGCACTGCGGCTCCTTAAATACTTAATCAGAACCGTTCAGAACCGTTCAGGAGGTTCTCCACCGCAACTCCATCAGAACTCGCTCAGAGTCACCACCAGCTGAGAACGCCAGCGCACATCCACCATACACCACCGTACACCAATGCACACCAACGCACACCACCACACAGCGCACCAACGCACACCAACGCACACCAACGTACACCACCATACACCACCGTACACCACCGTACACCAACGCACACCAACGCACACCAACGTACACCACCACACACCACCACACAGCACCATACACCACCGTACACCACCATACAGCACCATACACCAACGCACACCAACGCACACCAACGTACACCACCACACAGCGCACCAACGCACACACCAACGCACACCAACACACACCAACGTACACCACCACCACACACCACCATACACCACCGTACACCAACGTACACCACCACCACACACCACCATACACCACCGTACACCAACGTACACCACCACCACACACCACCACACAGCACCATACACCACCGTACACCAACGTACACCAACGCACACCACCACACAGCACCATACACCACCACCACCGTACACCCAACAGCACCATACACCAACGTACACCCACCACACCCAATGCACCACCATACGCACCATACGCACACCAACGTACACCACCACCACACACCACCACACAGCACCATACACCACCGTACACCAACGCACACCAACGTACACCAACGTACACCACCACACAGCGCACCAACGCACACCAACGTACACCACCACCACACATCACCGTACACCAACGTACACCACCATACAGCACCATACACCACCGTACACCAACGCACACCAACGCACACCAACGTACACCACCACACAGCGCACCAACGCACACCAACGTACACCACCACCACACACCACCACACAGCACCATACACCACCGTACACCAACGCACACCAACGTACACCACCACACAGCGCACCAACGCACACCAACGTACACCACCACACAGCGCACCAACGCACACCAACGTACACCACCACACAGCGCACCAACGCACACCAACGTACACCACCACCACACACCACCATACACCACCGTACACCAACGTACACCACCATACAGCACCATACACCACCGTACACCAACGCACACCAATGCACACCAACGTACACCACCACACACCACCACACACCACCGTCCACCACCACACACCACAGTACACCACCATAACGGGCCTCATTTTCACATCGTCATCGACTTCAAAGCTTCACATTGGTATCAGTGTGAGATATAAAACATTATTATAAATCATTAAATACAGATTAATATAAACTGATGATTCAGCACTTTTTATAAACGGTGTTCTGTAGTTTGGCCACTAGAGGGCAGTGTTGGATTGTTAGAGAAACAGTAATCCTGTTACTCAGCGATCGGCGTTCACTTTAAAAGCCGGACTCGATCTCGTCTCGGATGCTGATTTATTAACTCCCTGACGACAACGGAACCCACGTTGTGGTTTGTCTTTGAGGTTCTGACCTCGCTGCCCGTCTCCTCAGAACTCACGGCGTTTCGGTTCCGTTTGGAGTGGAAGCGTTCTGAGGGGAACCGGGAGGTCAGAGGTCGCTCCTCAGCTTCCTGTTGGGATTTTCATTATGAATCACCTGCAGCGCCGGCTTCTCGCTCGCTCACTCTCACTTGCTCACTCGCTCTCTCACTCGCTCTCTCACTCGCTCTCTCACTCGCTCTCTCACTCGCTCTCTTGCTCTCTGTCTCTCTCTCTCTCGCCTTCACTCTCTTTTGCTCTCTCTCTCTCGCTCGCTCTCTCACTCGCTCTTTTGCTCTCTCTCTCTCTCGCTCACTCTCTCTCTCTCAATCTCGCTCTCTTGCTCTGTCTTTCTCTCACTCTCTCTCTCGCTCTGTCTCTCTCTCTCACCCTCTCTCTCTCTCTCACTCGCTCTCTTGCTCTGTCTCTCTCTCACTCTCTCTCTCGCTCGCTCTCTCTCTCTCTCTCTCTCTCTCTCGCTCTCTTTTGCTCTGTCTCTCTCTCTCTCTCTCTCTCTCACTCTCTCTCTCTCTCAATCTCACTCTCTCTCTCGCTCGCTCTGTCTCTCTCTCTCTCACCCTCTTCTCTCTCTCTCACTCGCTCTCTTGCTCTGTCTCTCTCTCTCACTCGCTCTCTTGCTCGCTCACTCTCTCTCTCTCTCGCTCGCTCTCGCTCTCTCTCTCTCTCTCTTTCATATTTATTCAGGCTGTTGTTGTCCCCCCCCCCCCCCCCGCGCTTAAGGAGGAGGAGTCCCTCACTGAGCCTCGGTCCTCACAAGGTTTCTTCCGTAACATATCAACATAACAGGGTTTTGTCTTGCCGCTGTTGACGGTTCTCAGGTATGGAACCTTGGTGAGACGATGTTCTGCTGCAGAAACGTCTTTATCTTTTTTTTTGTAGCGCGCCGTTCTGTCAGGAGAACGAAGACCTTAAACCGGCTGAGGTTGTTAACCGCAATCCCAGAATGCTTTGCTCTCGATAAAGCAACCGTCTGCGGAGGTTCCACGTTCTCGTGTTCTGTAAAGACGTCCCGCGGACGGGTTCTAACGCAACGCTCGTCTCCGTCACTTCAGTGATTCCGTCTGAAACTTTATTCTTTGGTCTGAAGTTCCAAACACGACGTTCTCCTGTTAGCTCTCACAGAACCGAGAGAACCGTCTGACGGAACGTCTTCTGTCCTGATGTTCGGCATCAACAAACAAACGTCTCGCCGGAGGACAAACCGAGCAGAACATCGCTTTCACTTAGAACCGGTTCCAGCCGTTAGAACCTTCAGAACAGCGCCGGAGAACAAAGAGGTTCCGCGGCTGTTCTGAAGAACGTCAAACTGAAGCTCTGTCTCTGATGAAGACCTCGTTTAACGCACTGCGAAAACGGCGTGGACAAAAGTATCGGAACCCCGAAGTCCACACACTGGAACGCTCAAAACATTCCCGTCGGAACCGGTTCCTCCTCTGCTGGGGTTCCGCGGTGCTTTCGACCATCTGGGAAGACGTTCTGCAAGATTTTGGAGGATTTGATTTTCCCGTTTATCCAGAAGTGTGTTGGACAAAAGGCGCGGCCTCACAATCGGCATTCCAATTCATCCTCATTCTCAATGACGCTTAAACGATGTTTTAGTTCATGTTCTCTGGGTTCTTAAAGCAGATTTAAAATGTTCTAAACCTGAATCGCTTAATGACCCCCCCCCCCACTCCCGACACCTGACACCCGACCCCCACTCGCAAGCCATTATGCAAAATCTAGAGTGTTGATGCCGATGGAACAGAACGATAAGACTCTGACGTTCTGAATCTGATCTCAACGTGGAGAACGTCCAGCTCCGGGTTCTCAGACGTTCTCTCTGTGAGTAGATCATTTAATAAGAGTCTTTGTTCTTTAGAACGTAGAACCACTGCGCTGTAAACGATTCCGTCGCCACGCCTCCGCACGAGGTTCTAATGCAGAACTGAAGGTTCTCGCTGCAAGACGGCGGCATTCTGAAGGTGGAACTGAACGTGGGTTCCGTCTGACGGCGGGTTGGAACGTCTCAGACGTGAGCAGATTGTGAATCGGTGCTTTAATGGAGCGCCTGTTCCACCCAAGCGTTCCTGCCCTTTTCTTTAGAGGACGCGGGGGACATTAGCTGCGGTTCGGGGCAGTTCCACCCGCAGAACACTGGAACCACCACTAATGAGCTTAACCAGCCAGAGGGTGCCACCCCGCTCCGCCACTTTACCTCAGACGAGCACAGAGGATCTGCCTCCGCCCCAAACCCCCCGCAGCACCAACGGCGTAAGAACTCTGTTAGAACCTGATGTTTCATATTCCTTTGGTTTTGTTGAAGAACCCGCGGTTCCTTTAAACCCGAGTCTGATTCTGATTGAACACACAGTTCCATCCATTATCTTCAGCTTCATCCTCTATTAGAGTCGTGGGGAGGGGGGTTCCCCATGCCCATCCAGGGGAGAACGTTTCAGGCGCTGGGCAGATACACTCAGGACAGGGGGGCAATCTATCACTACATACACACTCACTCACACACACTCTATATGGGGCAATTTGGAGAATTCAATTTACCTTGATCCATGTTTTTGGGCTGTGGGAGCAAACCGGAGAACCCGGAGGAAACCCACGCAGACACGGGGAGGACATGCAAACTCCACCCAGATCGCCAGAATTCCCAGCGCTGAGAGGAGAACACGCCAAACCACTAAGCCCCCGTGCCGCCCTGCTTTAGGTTCCCGAGAACTCGTTGTAGTTCCGCCACACTCACACACACACACACACACACACACACACACTCACTCTATATGGGGCAATTTGGAGAATTCAATTTACCTTGATCCATGTTTTTGGGCTGTGGGAGGAAACCGGAGAACCCTTAAAAAACAAAAAGCAAGTTTGTTGTAAGCACACGATCTCAGGACGCATCACATTATTTGATATAAGAGGCCACGCCCCCTTTTAAAGACCCAATGTTTATTAAAGAGCGGAACGTTCGATCATGACGGTGCGTAATTACACTTTAATTAGTCGACTTTGTGTCTTTTTTTCAGTTTGATCATGTGACTCAGTGGAATGCTGGGATAGCTCGGGGTGCTGCGGATCCGGACGCTAAAAGGGCCACGATTTGTTTTGGGAAAAACAGACGTTCAGTTTGATGTTTAAAGATGAAGATTAAAGGCGCAAAAGCCAGCATCGGTCATGGCATGTGGGGTTTCTATTGGACCGGCGGTCCTGCAGAGGACGCCCTCAATGGACTGATATAGTTTTTAATGGTTAAATACGGGTCACATGATCACCACACAATCTGTACATGTTCTCCTAAGCGCCACGAACCCCGTCTCTGTTCTAGAGAAGCGGAGGCGTGGCCCGGCGCGGCTCTGTGATTATCTCGGTGGTAGGCCGCGGTGAGGGAACCGCGTTCTGTAATTGCGGCGGCGTTCAGCTCGAGACTCGAGTCGGCGTTAATTCTGAAGAGGCCGTCAGAACGACGACGCGTTTCAGACGTTCTACCGCACGCCGAGCGGCGGGTTCCGCACAAACCAGCGAGGTGCCGTTTTTAATAAAGAACATGAATAACGTGGCGGCTGCGCGACACGAACGAACGACGTCGCGTTAAAATCCGCTCCGTAACATTTCAACGTCAACGTGCAATAACGTCAAATATAGAACAATAAATTTAAACACGTACGGAACAAATATAAATATAATTCATTCATTATCTTCTGCTTTATCCTCTATTAGGGTCGGGGGGGGGGTTCCCCATGTCCATCCAGGGGAGAACGTTTCGGGCGCTGGGCAGATACACCCAGGACAGGGGGGCAATCTATCGCTGGGCACACACTCACTCACACACACACACTCTATATGGGGCAATTTGGAGAACTCAATTGACTTGATCAATGTTTTTGGACTGTGGGAGGAAACCGGAGAACCCGGAGGAAACACTCACACGGACACGGGGAGAACATGGAAACTCCACCCAGATGGTGATTCGAACCGGGAATCCCTTGCGCTGAGAGGAGAACATGCCAAACCACCAAGCCACTGTGCCACCCCTAGTTAATATATAATATATAAAACAAAAGGCGGCACGGTGGCTTAGTGGTTTAGCATGTTCTCCTCTCAGCACTAAGGATTCCCGGTTCGAATCGCCATCTGGGTGGAGTTTCCATGTTCTCCCCGTGTCTGCGTGGGTTTCCTCCGGGTTCTCCGCTTTCCTCCCACAGTCCAAAAACATGGATCAAGTCAATTGAGTTCTCCAAATTGCCCCATATAGAGTGTGTCTGTGAGTGAGTGTGTGCCCAGCGATGGATTGGCGTCCTGTCCTGGGTGTATCTGCCCAGCGCCCGAGACGTTCTCCCCTGGATGGGCATGGGGAACCCCACCGCGACACTAATAGAGGATAAAGCAGAAGATAATGAATATATATAAACAAAAAAAAATATAAATATATATATATATTGATATATGTTTTAAATGTTTTAATTTCTGTATTTTTAAAACAGAACACAGAATAAACCTCATGATAAAGTTCCCGATCGCTTCGTGTGTTCCGCTAAACATTCTTGAGGTTTTGCGGTTCCTATCCCAGTGGTTTTACGGTGCCACCTGGCTGCCCCCCCAATCAGATGGTGCTGTATGGAGAACCAGCTGGCGGCCGCCGCGTCTAAACGCTCACTGTAGCTACAAGGTCGCTGTGCGTCATGAGAACCCAACAGGTTTTCCGGTTCCATCGTTCTCCATCTCCCCGCCGCCGGCCGGCCGGCATACGGTGCCGCGTGTTGTTTGCGTGCCAGGCGCCCGCGGGCTCGCCGAGTTCCCCGCTTTTCCACGGTTTCCCGGTGAGGTCGTGGGCGTCGGTTCAGAACGGTGAGCCCCGCCCCCCCCCCCCCCCCCCCCCCCCCCCCCCCCCCCCCCCCCCCCCCCCCCCCCCCCCCCCCCCCCGGAAAGCTGTCGAGTCTGAGGGAACGTCGCTCTGAAGTCACTGAGGTACGGAACACGTCCTGCGCCTCCGAAAGCACCGCAGAGGAACCCGGCAGCTGGACGCCACGCTGCCATGACCACGCTTCCACCACGCGGCGTCGCCGCTAAGTAAACACGACGTGTTCCGTCGAACCCGCCGTCAGGAACACGCTGACGCCTCAAGAACCCCAACCCCCCCCCCCCCCCGGTACATAAACACGACGCGTCCTGTGGAACCCGCCGAAACCAACACGCTGACGCCTCAAGAACCCCCCACCCACCGGTAAATAAACACGACGAGTCCCGTCGAACCCGCAGTCAGGAACACGCTGCCGCCTCAAGAACCCCCCCCCCCATCGGTAAATACACACGACGCGTCCCGTGGAACCCGCCAAAACCAACACGCTGACGCCTCAAGAACCCCCCCCTCCACCGGTAACCGGTAACACGACGCGTCCCATCGAACCACACCGTAAACCCGGGAACATAGAACCGGATCCTCACGAAAACACAAACCGGAACACGCCCTCTACAGTCCGACAGCCCTCACTGCAGAACCCGCCAACACCGTAAACCCAGGAACACACAACCGGATCCTCACAAAAACACAAAACAGAAACAGACCGCGCCCTCTACAGTCCAACACCCCTCACTGCAGAACCCGCCAACAACATAAACCCAGGAACATAGAACCGGAACACGCCCTCTACAGTCCAACACCCCTCACTGCAGAACCCACCAACAACATAAACCCAGGAACATAGAACCGGAACACGCCCTCTACAGTCTGACACGCCTCACTGCGGAACCCCCCAACTCCGTAAACCCAGGAACATAGAACCGGACCCTCACGTAAACACCAACCGGGCTGCATGGGCCTCAGCGGGGAACTGGACACGTGGAGAACGTTCCTAATTATCAGAGAAGGAAGCAAGCGTCCCGTTATGAGCGCTGCCGCGTCGCTGATTAACACTCCGGGACTAATTAGTGCGCTCCGCGTTTACGGCGCCTCAGGAACCCACGGAACCTTCTGAGGCGAGCTGGACTTCACGTCCAGAACCGCGTCCCCAGGGTGCGAGGTTTGAAGGAAAGTCCACCGATCAGACGACAGCGTCACAGAATCCGGAACCCCGCCGACGGTTAAACCGCAGGTACGTGGAGGACCGGGATAGGACTCATTTTCAGCAATTACTCCAAAGCCCTTCTGTTTTTTAAGGCGTTTAAAAATAATTGGCTCTGAGAGCGTGACACGTTCCCCTCTGTACGTCCTCGCCGTTAATTAGGACGGGCCGGGTGTTCTTTCGGGCTGCCCCCCCCCCCCCCGCGTGTTGACGTGGCAGCTGGGTTCCGCGACGTGGTTCTTTTTTTTAAAGGTGATTATTTCTGGACTCAACCTTCGCTTTGTGTTTACCAATTAAATTAGTTTGAAGTTTAGACCTGACTTTCTTCGTTTGGGTAACGAGTTTACAGAATAAAAGCACGCCGGGCCAAAAGCACGCCGTGGACACGGCGGGAACCGGTCACCGTTCCAGTTCTGAGGGTGTGGAACCATCAGAGGACCATCGCTGGGACGCTGAGCTTCATGTGGGGTCGATTCTGAAGGAAGTGATTTGGACATGGGGAACATGGGGGACATGGGGGACATGGGGGACATGGGGGACATGGGGGGGACATGGGGAACATGGGGAACATGGGGGGACATGGGGAACCCCCCCCCGCGACCCTAATAGAGGATGAAGCGGAGGATGATGGATGTTTGCAGAGCGTGAACGTAACACCTTTAATTTTAATGTGAGGTTCCGAGTCGTTGGTTC
>JAFMOC010000338.1:82500-115000 GCA_019802505.1 Corydoras sp. C115 | reverse complement strand
ACACTGTCCAACATCTCAATACACACACTGTCCAAAATCCCAATACACACACTGTCCAACATCTCAACACACACTGTCCAAAACCCCAATACACACACACTGTCCAAAACCCCAATACACACACTGTCCAACATCTCAATACACACACTGTCCAACATCTCAATACACACACTGTCCAAAACCCCAATACACACACTGTCCAACATCTCAATACACACACTGTCCAACATCTCAATACACACACTGTCCAAAACCCCAATACACACACTGTCCAACATCTCAATACACACACTGTCCAAACCCCAATACACACACTGTCCAACATCTCAACACACACTGTCCAAAACCCCAATACACACACTGTCCAAAACCCCAATACACACACTGTCCAAAACCCCAATACACACACTGTCCAAAATCTCAATACACACTGTCCAAAACCCCAATACACACACTGTCCAAAACCCCAATACACACACTGTCCAACATCTCAACACACACTGTCCAAAACCCCAATACACACACTGTCCAACATCTCAACACACACTGTCCAACATCTCAATACACACACTGTCCAAAACCCCAATACACACACTGTCCAACATCCCAATACACACACTGTCCAAAATCTCAACACACACACTGTCCAACATCTCAATACACACACTGTCCAAAATCCCAATACACACACTGTCCAACATCTCAACACACACTGTCCAAAACCCCAATACACACACTGTCCAACATCTCAACACACACTGTCCAACATCTCAATACACACACTGTCCAACATCTCAATACACACACTGTCCAACATCTCAACACACACACTGTCCAACATCCCAATACACACACTGTCCAACATCTCAACACACACACTGTCCAACATCTCAATACACACACTGTCCAACATCTCAACACACACTGTCCAACATCTCAATACACACACTGTCCAACATCTCAATACACACACTGTCCAACATCTCAACACACACTGTCCAAAACCCCAATACACACACTGTCCAACATCTCAACACACACTGTCCAACATCTCAATACACACACTGTCCAACATCTCAATACACACACTGTCCTGTCCAATCACATTGCAGTATCGGTTCTGTGTGCTTTGTTCCAGATCGTGAAAAACGGACCCTGTACAGGTTACTGACTCCTCACAGAACAGACGGACAGTCACCTGATCTCATTAACATAATTTAATAACACACCCACCCACCCACCCACCCACCCACCGACACATACACCCACACACACAAACACACCCACTTTTTAAAGATTCCCTAGAAGAAGGTTATTGTGGGCGGAGCTAACGTCCTCGTTTAACCTGAAGCCCTCGATTCTCAAAACTGCGTTTTCATTGGACGATGTCATCGTTCTGTTCCGCCTTCATTTAAATAGAAACGCGAGGACGGCGCGGTAATCCCAGAACACGCCACGGAGTCACATCTGAGGTATAGGAGAGTTTGCATGTTCTCCTTCTCTGTGTGAGTCTCTCTCATACCCCTCATTACCACAGGGGGCGCTGTATCAACTCTCTGTTAAACCATCATGTTGGGATACTCGTTAGTCTGCTCGTTACATAAACGAGTTAAGGACTCATGGCTCCTCCCACTAAAACCTTTAACGGCTGGCTGTCCACAAACTTTTGTCCGCGACGATCTTCAGAAATTCATCCGAACTTCGTCGTTTTATTTAGATTTGGTTTCGTGCCGGCGGTTTAAATTCCTCACTGAACTCGCGCCGTTTGTCGTTAAGTCTCACTGCTAATTACGCTTTTCTTATTAACGAAATATTGTTGTTAATCACAGAGACAGTAGCGTTTTAATTGGAGTGCGCGCCGTCGTCCTGGACACGCGTCAAACCTCACATTAGCGGACTCTGTTGTGGAAAATAATTGCTTCATTATGGCTTTATTTTAATTAACCCTCCGCAATAAATCTAATCACGACATTCCGCATTAAGAGTCCAAATTGCCCCGTTCATCATCGCGCGTCCGAGTTACAGATTAATCACATTATCCTCGGGACGAAGCCGCGGAGGGGACGGACCCTGCGGCCGCTCGTTCATAAACTCGTTCAGAATGAGAGGTGAAGTTCAATCAGATCCACATTCGTCCTGAAGACTGAATCAGCCGAGATCGGACTCGGATCGGATCGTACTCTGATCAGATCGGACTCGGATTTGGATCGGATCGGACTCGGATTTGGATCAGATCGGACTCTGATCAGATCGGACTCGGATTTGGATCAGATCGGACTCGGATTTGGATCAGATTTGGATCAGATCGGACTCTGATCAGATCGGACTCGGATTTGGATCAGATCGGACTCGGATTTGGATCAGATTGGACTCGGATCGGACTCGGATCAGATCGGACTCGGATCGGACTCGGATCAGATCTCTGAAGACTGAATCAGCCAAGATCGGACTCGGATCAGATCGGACTCAGATCGGATCGGACCCGGATCAGATCGGACTCGGATCAGATCGGACTCGGATCAGATCGGACTCGGATCAGATCGGACTCGGATCAGATCGGACTCGGATCAGATCGGACTCGGATCGGATCGGACCCGGATCGGATCGGATCTCTGCGTCTGTTTCAGTCTGACGAAGCGAGATCAGACGATCAGAAGGCGAGACATCAGCGGCGGCTACGCCGAGGAACTAACGTACTGGGACGCCGATGTGACATCACACTATGACTCCTCCCCCTGTTTCACAGCTTTGACGGATTCTATTGGACTGACCGAAGGACGGCCCAGAGGACCGAGGGATGGACCAGTGGACTGACTGACAGACGGAACGACCGACCGACGGACTGACGAACCGAAGGACAGACCAACGGACAGACTGACAGAACGGACTGACCAACTGACTGACCAACTGGACTGACTGACTGACGGACTGACGGACCAACGGACAGACTGACAGATGGATGGATCGACCATCGGACAGACTGACAGACAGAACGGACTGACCAACTGGACTGACGGACTGATGGACTGACTGACAGACCAAAGGACAGACTGACTGATGGATGGATGGACCATCGGACAGAATGACAGACGCACGGACAGAACGGACTGACTGACAGACTCACTGATGGACGGATGAATGGACGGAATGACGGACTGACAGATGGGTGGATGGACAGATCGACCGACAGACTGACAGACTGACCGAAGGACAGAACGATGGTCTGACGGATGGACGGACAGTCTGACCAACGGACTGGCCAACCGACGGACAAACTGACTGACTGACTAACGGACAGACGGAATGACAGACAGGTGGATGGACAGACCGACCGACCGATGAACAGACTGACAGATGGACGGACGGTGGAACTGTGTGTCTTCAGTCCGTGTTCTTTCAGAGTTCTGAGGACGTGATCTGAATCTGACGGCTTCGGAACCTGTTGTAGTTGTAATAAGCCCCGCCCCCTCTCTCTCTCTCTCTCTGTGTAGTTGAGATCAGCAGGAAGTCAGAGACAGGAAGCTGCCCCCGAGCACAACCCCCCCCCCCCCCCCCCACACTTAAAGTGTCTTTAAAGCCACGTGGCGTCGCAGAGTAACGGAGAGAACCCGCAGCTCGGGTTCCACGCCGAGCTCAAAGCTCGCCGTGGTGGGCCGGCGTATCCGTCAGGGGCCGTGGGCCGCGGGCCGCTCCGGAACGCCGGCCTTTGTTCCGATTTCCGCGGCGTGCCGAACGAACAGAACGCGTCGGGCTGCATTCGCTCAGACGCCGAATAATTAGAGAGACGGCGGGCGTGGCGGGCGCGGCGGGCGGCGGGCGGCGCGGGCGGGCGGGCGGGCGGGCGGGCGGGCGGGCGTGGCGGGCGGGCGGGGGGGGCGGGCGGGGCGGGGGGGGGGGGCACGACCTCGTCCCTCTGCCTTTTGTTCTCCAAAACAAAACTCCGCCTGCACAGATCACCTCACGTTCCTCACGCTCCTCACAAACTGAGTGTGGGGCTGAATATTCAGCGCTCGCTCCCCTCAAACCGCAGAACCCAAAACAGAACCGCATTCAGTGACACAGGGTTCCACGTCACGTTCCACACGTTCCCCTTTCATCACAGAGGAACGCCAACGGTTCGGGGTGATCGCTTCAGGACTTTTATCTCTGGTTTTAGGGATAGGCCCCAACCCTGGCCCCCGGCTGAGGGACTCCAAAATACAAACGCAGAACATGAGTGAGAACCAAAAATATAACACTCCTCTAAACACCCCCTTCAGGTCACATGACTGGATCCTCAACCCCAAGCCCCTGAGAGAATTCATCACCTTTATAATTAATCACAATTAAAAACATTACAATTAAAACCGACTTAATTATCATTATTTTAATTTAATTTATTATTATTATTTCTTTTCATGCAGGTGTCGAGGTTTTTGTGTTTAACGGATATTTCTTATTTATTCATCCATTATCTTCCACTTTATCCTCTATTAGGGTCGCGGTGGGGTTCCCCATGCCCATCCAGAGGAGAACGTTTCGGGCGCTGGGCAGATACACCCAGGACAGGGCGCCAATCCATCGCTGGGCACACACTCACTCACACAGACACACTCTATATGGGGCAATTTGGAGAACTCAATTGACTTGATCCACGTTTTTGGACTGTGGGAGGAAACCGGAGAACCCGGAGGAAACCCACGCGGACACGGGGAGAACATGGAAACTCCACCCAGATGGGGATTCGAACCAGGAATCCTCAGCGCTGAGAGGAGAACATGCTAAACCACTAAGCCACCGTGCCGCCTTTTCTTATTTATTTTTGCTTTATTGTCTGTTTTTGTGGAATTTTTTCGTTCTTTGTTTTTGAGAGAACGTTTGGTTCCGGAAGAAAAAAAAAAATTGGTAAAAAGTTGGAGATCTGTACGAATTTTATAGTTTAATTTTGTTTATGTTCCACTTCTCAATAAAAAAATATATATTTAAAAAGTATAAATAAATAAATATAAATAAAGAGCATCTTCATTTCGTCTTGAAAACATTCATAAGAAAAAAAATCCATATTGTGCCAGAAACCGGAACTTTAGAACCTGCACAACTTACACAGAACAAAAAAAATACATTCCACGAGTTCCGCTCGCAGAGCACCGTCTGTTTACTGTCCGCGCACCAAGAACCAGGATTTATTTTAAAAGAACATCGATTTGTATTTTATAACGATGATATTTTCTGTTTATATTCAGTAAAAACTCTGCGTTGCCTTTTTGCACTAAATAATATATATATATATAATTAGTGTCTTTACATTAAATAAATAAAAATGGACGGACCGTACATTACGACATTATGACATTACGACACGTGGAACCAACACCCCCCCCCTCCCCACCACAACCTGAAACAGGGCGGCACGGTGGCTCAGTGATTGGCATGTTCTCCTCTCGGTGCTGGGGACCCAGGTTCCAGACTGTCTCATCTAATGAACATGAGAACCAACACCTCGTTCATTTCAAGCGTTTTTATTTCCATCTTTTTGGTGAAGTTGATCGTTGCATTTTAATGTTTTAATAATAATCGTGATGAATTCTCAGACGATAATCGTCTCATCCCTGAGACACGGCGCAGGGTGGACAGGTCGGGTGAAGGACGAGGTTCAGGTGTCATCGCAGCGTCTGCTGCTTTGTTTTCATTTGTGTAATTAATTTAATTTAATAAACCAAACTGATGCAGAGAACCTTAATTCTTAGTTTAGTTCTAAAATTTAATTCTAAATTTTAGTTGTTTTTTGGTAAAGCAGCCTAATGACAGAGGGGGGCGGGTGTAAGGTTTGGGGGCGGGGCCATAAAGCCTCGGCGTTTCATCCGCCGGCCGGTCGGCTCCATCTCCGGATCCCGTTTGAAGTTCAATGAGGCGACACTAATGCTCAAGCGATTTCAGACGCCGAGCCGAGAGACGAGAGCCGAGAACCGAGAACCGAGAACCGCCGCACCGAGAGCCGAGAACCGCCGCACCGAGAGACGAGAGACGTCCTGAGAGACGAGAGACGTCCTGAGAGACGTCCTGAGAGACGAGAGACGTCCTGAGAGACGTCCTGAGAGACGAGAGACGTCCTGAGAGACGTCCTGAGAGACGAGAGACGTCCTGAGAGACGAGAGACGTCCTGAGAGACGTCCTGAGAGACGAGAGACGTCCTGAGAGACGTCCTGAGAGACGAGAGACGTCCTGAGAGACGTCCTGAGAGACGAGAGACGTCCTGAGAGACGAGAGACGTCCTGAGAGACGTCCTAAAAGACGAGAGACGTCCTGAGAGACGTCCTGAGAGACGAGAGACGTCCTGAGAGACGTCCTGAGAGACGAGAGACGTCCTGAGAGACGAGAGACGTCCTGAGAGACGTCCTGAGAGACGAGAGACGTCCTGAGAGACGTCCTGAGAGACGAGAGACGTCCTGAGAGACGAGAGACGTCCTGAGAGACGAGAGACGTCCTGAGAGACGAGAGACGTCCTGAGAGACGTCCTGAGAGACGAGAGACGTCCTGAGAGACGAGAGACGTCCTGAGAGACGAGAGACGTCCTGAGAGCGCGGCCTTTCATCGCCGCGAGGACGAGTGGATCGAAGGACGCGATGCCGTTGATCACATGTGACACGGCGACCAAACAACAGCTGCACAAAGAGCCGTAACACCCCCACCCAGAACATCCACCCACAAAGAGAACATCCACCCACAAAGAGAACATCCACACACAAAGAGAACATCCACACACAAAGAGAACATCCACACACAAAGAGAACATCCACCCACAAAGAGAACATCCACCCACAAAGAGAACATCCACCCACAAAGAGAACATCCACACACAAAGAGAACATCCACCCACAAAGAGAACATCCACCCACAAAGAGAACATCCACCCACAAAGAGAACATCCACCCACAAAGAGAACATCCACCCACAAAGAGAACATCCACACACAAAGAGAACATCCACACACAAAGAGAACATCCACCCACAAAGAGAACATCCACCCACAAAGAGAACATCCACACACAAAGAGAACATCCACCCACAAAGAGAACACCCACAAAGAGAACACCCACAAAGAGAACATCCACCCACAAAGAGAACATCCACCCAGAAACATAACATCGGTTCGGGTTTGGTTTTGGTTCCTTGTTCGGTTCCTCAGAGAGACGGGGGTTTGGTTTTGGTTCCTTGTTCGGTTCCTCAGAGAGACGGGGTTTGGTTTTGGTTCCTCAGAGAGACGGGGGTTTGGTTTTGGTTCCTCGTTCAGTTCCTCAGAGAGACGGGGGTTTGGTTCTGGTTCCTCATTCGGTTCCTCAGAGAGACGGGGGTTTGGTTCTGGTTCCTCGTTCGGTTCCTCAGAGAGACTGGGGTTTGGTTTTGGTTCCTCGTTCAGTTCCTCAGAGAGACGGGGGTTTGGTTCTGGTTCCTCATTCGGTTCCTCAGAGAGACGGGGGTTTAGTTTTGGTTCCTCAGAGAGACGGGGGTTTGGTTTTGGTTCCTCGTTCGGTTCCTCAGAGAGACGGGGGTTTGTTTTTGGTTCCTCAGAGAGACGGGGGTTTGGTTTTGGTTCCTCGTTCGGTTCCTCAGAGAGACGGGGGTTTGGTTTTGGTTCCTCGTTCGGTTCCTCAGAGAGACGGGGGTTTGGTTTTGGTTCCACGTTCGGTTCCTCAGAGAGACGGGGGTTTGGTTTTGGTTCCTCGTTCGGTTCCTCAGAGAGACTGGGGTTTGGTTCTGGTTCCTCGTTCGGTTCCTCAGAGAGACGGGGGTTTGGTTTTGGTTCCTTGTTCGGTTCCTCAGAGAGACGGGGGTTTGGTTTTGGTTCCTCGTTCGGTTCCTCAGAGAGACGGGGGTTTGGTTTTGGTTCCACGTTCGGTTCCTCAGAGAGACGGGGGTTTGGTTCTAGCGAGATTGAACAGAACGTCCTGCTCAGCGGAGAAGGCGATGCTTTATTGACCCGATCTGAGGTCAGCGCGGCGGTTTATCCGACTCCTTCACCGAAAACAAACGATTGTAACGATGATTGATCGAGAACACTAACGAGTAGAACCCCCCCCCCCCCCTGACTGATGTACGAGCGCAGTAACCTGCAAGTGGAATTGCGCGCGGGGTTCGGAGGTGAACGAGGAGCGGGAGGTGAGGCAGGTGTCGTAAAGCGGAGATGATCTGCACTGAGCGAGAGAGGCTTTAATGTGATGCTCGTTCTAGCGTTTCACGGCGTTCCCCGGGCGACGCGTTCCCCGGGCGACGTTCTCGCCATCGTATTCCATAATTAAAGTCGTCGTAGATCATTGTGGGCGTGAACCGCATCAAACTGAAGTCACATGATCACGATGTGACATTAATTTCTAGGTTTCAATAAAAAAAAAAATAATTTAAAGAAACGTTGAAAACGTGTTGAGAACCTGATGCATGTTCCTCCTGATCATCAACGGAACCTCGGCGAGGTGAGGTGTTCAGATTCTGTGTTCCGAGTCTGAACGTCCAAAACGCAAGACGGAGCGACAGCGGCAAGATAAAACTCCCGGTTCCACTGTTTAAGGAGTTTCTTTAGGAGAACCCCAGAAGAACCCTTTACTTTAATACAGTTCTCGTCATTAACGAAGGCAGACGAACCACGAGGTGACAGAACCTCCGTAACTCCGCCTTAATTTACTGATCAGCCAATCAGACCTCCTCAATCCACAGACCAGATTTTCCTTTAATTAATCAGAGAAAAGGTTCCTGGAAACGTTGGGAGTTCCATGTTGGGTTCCACGTTGGGTTCCACGTTCTGAAGCGCATTGGGTTCCACGTTGAGTTCCACATTGGGCTCCACGTTCTGAAGCGCAGTGGGTTCCATGTCAGGTTCAACTTTGAGTTCCACGTTGGGTTCCACGTTGGGTTCCACGTTCTGAAGCGCATTGGGTTCCATGTTGAGTTCCACATTGGGTTCCACGTTCTGAAGCGCATTGGGTTCCATGTTGGGTTCCACATTGAGTTCCACGTTGGGTTCCACGTTGGGTTCCACGTTCTGTAGCGCATTGGGTTCCATGTTGGGTTCTACGTTGAGTTCCACGTTGGGTTCCACGTTGGGTTCCATGTTCTGAAGCGCATTGGGTTCTACGTTGAGTTCCACGTTGGGTTCCACGTTGGGTTCCACGTTCTGAAGCGCACTGGGTTCCATGTTCGGTTATACGTTGAGTTCCACGTTGGGTTTCACGTTGGGTTCTATGTTCTGAAGCGCAGTGTGTTCCACGTTTAAGCGCAGTGTGTTCCACGTCTTCATCTTCATCATGGTCTCATTCTGTGTCTGTTCATCTGGATCTTCTTCATTAGAACATACAGAACTCTCAATGTGAAGATGTTCCTCTTCATCCTGAACTTAAAGCATCATCATCATCTTCATCATGATCTCATGTCTGATCTTCTTCAGAACCTTCTCCTCTGCGTCTGTCAACTGTTCCCATTAGGAGTCATTTAGAACCCGGGACGGTTCCACTCCGGAGGATCTTCATGATGCCACCTCTTCCATTTCCCAGGATTCCATACCAACATGTACCCCCCCCCCCTCAATGGCTGGGTCAATTAATTACCCCCAATTAGATCTCCACACTGAAAGAACATGCTTTAAACCCGATGGGACTTGAACCCAGAACCGCCTCCCTGTCCCGCTCTGAGAACGTTCTGACCGCCTCCCTGTCCCGCTCTGAGAACGTTCTGACCGCGTCCCTGTCCCGCTCCACGTTCTGAGAACGTTCCGTCTCCCCGTTGGTGTTAACCAGCCTCACGGTGGCATGTTTTCATAATGACATCAGGAATATTAAAGGTTCTCTGTGTGGCACTGAGTTAGAACCCCTCTGTAATGGCCCCCCCCCGGCCCCCGGCCCCCGGCCCCCGGCCCCCGGCCCTCTGTGGAATGGGCTCCAGCGTGCGATTGCTGCGTGATTAACTGGAGCTGTTTGGTGGCACGTGATTAAAAGCAGAGGAATGTTTGCTTTAATTAAACTGCCCAGGTTGCCCCCCCCCCCCCCACACTGCCCCCTCCTCCCCCCCCACGCTTTTGAGGCGAGTCTATTTGTGAGATGGGGCAATTAAAGTCGCACTAATTGAGAACCTGCCTCGCTCAGCGTGTCATTGATATCATACCAGATTTAAATCACGTCCCGCAGCCGTGTGCAGAGTGAGGGCGCGGCGGGCGGGCGGGCGGGGCGGGCGGGTGGTGGGCGGGGCCACGCGGCGCGGTACAGATGAAGTTCTCACTCCGTGCGAGCCTGACGAGCCCCGCCCCTCCACCCGAGGGAGGAGCACCTGACGAGCCCCGCCCCTCCACCCGAGGGAGGAGCACCTGACGAGCCCCGCCCCTCCACCCGAGGGAGGAGCACCTGACGAGCCCCGCCCCTCCACCCGAGGGAGGAGCACCTGACGAGCCCCGCCCCTCCACCCGAGGGAGGAGAACCTGACGAGCCCCGCCCCTCCACCCGAGGGAGGATCACCTGACGTTCTGTTGCCCATCACCTGACGTTCCTCACCCCTCCACCCGAGGGAGGAGAACCTGACGAGCCCCGCCCCTCACACCCGAGGGAGGATCACCTGACGTTCCCCGCCCCTTGCCCCATCACCTGACGTTCCTCACCCCCTCCACCCGAGGGAGGAGAACCTGACGAGGCCCCGCCCCTCACACCCGAGGGAGGATCACCTGACGTTCTGCTGCCCATCACCTGACGTTCCTCACCCCTCCACCCGAGGGAGGAGAACCTGACGAGGCCCGCCCCTCACACCCGAGGGAGGATCACCTGACGTTCTGCTGCCCATCACCTGACGTTCCTCACCCCTCCTCCGAGTCCGCGGCGTGTTAAAGAGGCCGAGCCGCCGGCGCCGCCCCCTCCACCCGGTGATGTAGGGGGTTCTGCCTCGTCAGCAGCGCGTTATCGCGGGAACGTGAGCGCCGCCCCGGAGAACATCTGCAGAGACGCCGCATTTTAATGAAGCGCTGACAGAACCGCCGCTAAAAGTGAAGGAACCCCGGCCCCTGATTGGCTTACGGCTGCCTGACAGTCGGTTAAATCACCGGCGGCACCTCGCTCCCCCGCGGAGGGGGGGGGGCAGATAAGAACCTGGCATTTAACGGCAGCAATAAAGAACCTTCTGAGCGCCGCGGAACCCCCCCCCCCACCCCCCCGTCCCCCGCCAGCCTGAGAGGCTCGGCCCCGCGGCGCTCATTCATCAACCACAACACCATCCACCACCTACACTAAGACTGACACACACACCATCCAACACCTACACTAAACACTGACACACACACACATCATCCAACACCTACACTAAAGACTGACACACACACCATCCAACACCTACACTAAAGACTGACACACACACACCATCCAACACCTACACTAAAGACTGACACACACACACCATCCAACACCTACACTAAACACTGACACACACACCATCCAACACCTACACTAAACACTGACACACACACCATCCAACACCTACACTAAACACTGACACACACACCATCCAACACCTACACTAAACACTGACACACACACCATCCACCACCTACACTAAAGACTGACACACACACCATCCAACACCTACACTAAACACTGACACACCACACATCATCCAACACCTACAACAAACACTGACACACACACACACCCATCCAACACCTACAACTAAACACTGACACACACACCATCCAACACCTACACTAAACACTGACACACACAAATCCAACACCTACACTAAAATACCACTGACAACCACACAACACCCATCCATACCCTTACACTAAACCTGACACACACACCTCCAAACCACACAACCAACAAACCCAAACACCATAAAAACCACACAAACACCACACACACCAACCAACACCTACACTAAACACTGACACACACACACATCCAACACCACAACTAAACAAACAACACCAAAACACCAAAAACCTACCACACCGCAAACCACCACACACCTACACTAAACCACACAACACCCCCCCAACACCCCAACACTAAACCAAACTGACCACAACACAACCAAAAGCCAAAACCTACACTACCACCCCTGAACAAACAGACCATCACAAACCAACACCACACTAAACAAACAACAAAATCCAACACCAAACAAAAAACTGACACACACATAACACCACCACCAAACAAAACACCCCCAACACCCAACAAAACAAAAACAACACTCCAACACCACCACAAACAAAACACACACCATCCAAAAACACAAACCAACTGAAACACACCAACAACACAAACACCTAACACTAAACACTGACAACAACACAAAAAATCCAAACCTACACTAAACAAAAACAAAACCATCCACAAAACCTACAAAAAACAACAAAAAAACAACCACACAACAAAAAACAACACCCAAAAACCACCAACAAACAAACCCAAACACAAACAAAACCCAAAACACAAAAAACACCAAACACAAACAAATCCAACCACCTAACAAAAACCAAAAAACAACAAACCATCCACCACCTACACTAAAACAAAAACACAAACTACCAAAACAAAACACAACCTACACTAAAAAAACACACACAAAAAACCACCCAACACCTACACTAAACACAACAACACAAACAAATCAACAAAAACACAAACCACACAACAACCATAAACAACAAAAACAAAAACATACACCACAACACAAAAAACCAACATCAAAACACCCCACAAACCCACACACAACCAAAACCAAACCAAAAAACACCAAAACAAACTGACACAACAACACCACAAACCTCAAACCAAAACAACAAACAAACACAAAACACACACAACCACCACCAAACCACCAAAAACAAACAAACAAACACCAACCCCACAAAAAACTAAACAACAAAAACAAACAAAACAACAAAAGTACAAAACAAACACTGACCAACAAACACAATCCACCAACCTAACCTAAAAAAAAAAACAAACACCCCAATCAAACAAACACAAAAAACGAAACACAAACCACACACACACCACCACAACTAAAAACTGACCACACAACACCACAACCCCAAATTTCACACACAAACAAAAAACTGACCAAACACACCATCAAACCAAAACAAAACTAAACACTGACACAAACAACACAACCAAACAACCTACCACCAAAACAACAAAAAACAACAACAAAAAAACCACCCCAAAACAACACTAAACAAAAAAAAAACACAACACACCATCCAACACCCACAACCAAAACAACCAACAAACACAACACCCAAAAAAAACCACCACACAAAACAAACAAACCCAACAAACAACCCACAACACCTACACTACAAACAACAACAACCACCCAATACAACACACAAAACAAACACACAAAAACAAACAACACACCCACAAACACAACCACACAAACACAAACAACAAACACACAACACTACAAACCAAAAAAAAACACACAAAAACAACAAACCACACACCTAAACAAACAACAAAACACCAAACACACACACACAAAACCACACTACAAAAAAAACAAACACATAAACACCCAACACAAAACACAACAAACACACACCCAAAACACAAAAAACACAACACAAAAAACACCACACAAAAAACAACTGACACACCAAACCAACCACCACAACAACACACCAAACAAACCAACACAAAACAAAAACACCAACACAAACCAACCACACACCTACACAAACACACACAACACACACCATCCAACCACAAAAAACTGAAACAACACATAAACCAACACACAACAACACCAACACACACACAAAACACACACCTACACAAACACAACAAACACCAACCACCCCACACAAACAAAAACACACAACACCAACAACCCCAACACAAAACAAAACACAACACAACATTACACCAACACACAAAAAAAACACAAAAAAAAAAACACCACAAAAACCACTCAAACCAAAACTCACACAACAAAAACAAAACAAAACAAAAAACACAAACACAACACCAAAACAACACAACAACACCCACAAACACCCACAAACCTACAAAACCCACAATCACATCCAACACCACACAAAACACAAACAACACACAAACAACACCCACACTACAAAAACAAAACACTGACAAACAACCTCCAACAACCACACAAAACAACCCAAACAACAAAAAAACACAAAAAAAACCCCAACAAAACAAAACCCAACACAAACCTTTACAAACACACACAAAAACAACACCAACCACAAAAACCCACACATAAAACACACACCACAAAAAACCACACAAACACAACTAAAAACACACAACACCACAACCCAAACACAAAAATCCCACAACCCATCCAAAACACGACAACAAAACAAAACAAACAACATACACCACCCACCAACAAAACAACCCATCCATCCACACAAACCCCATAACCCGACAACCAACAAACACAAACACCCCATAACACAAAAAAACAAAACACCAACAAAAACACACCCCAACCAACACCACAACTACACTAAACACACCAAACCACCCACCCCACCACAAACAAACAAAACACACAAAAAACCACCCAAAAACAACACCAATCAACACAACAAAAAACCACACACACACCAACCACAAAATACACTAAAACAAAACACCCATACAAAACACAAAACCAAACAAAAAAACACAAACAAAACCCCAACACAAAAACACCAAACACACAAACATCCAAACAACAACCACCACACAAAAACCACCCAACAAAAACCACACCCACACACAAACAACACACAAAAAACACACACACCTAAATTAACAACAAAACACACACACACCACCCAACACCACACCCAAAACACACAACCACACAACCAAAACCCTACAAACCAAAAACAACAAAAAACACTCAAAACAAACAACCAAACAACACCCATACAACCCAACCCCATCACACACACACACCAAACAAACACCACACACCAAAAACAACACACACAACCAAACACACACACACATCACAAAAACACCCACCACCAAACAAACACCCAAACACCACAAACACACAAAAAAAAAACCAAAACACACACACACAAACAAAAACACCACAACAAACACCCACAAAAACACACCAAATCAAACCCCAAAACACAACCCCCAAACCACCCTACACACACCCACCAACCACCAAACAAACACCACTAAACCACAACCAAACACCCACAACCCAAACCACAACCTATAACCAACACCTACCCCACAAAAACACCCCACAAACACACAAAACCACCCAAAAAAACCAAAACATCTAAACACAACAAAAAACACCATCCAAACAACACCCAACAATCCCACACACACACCCCACAAAAACAACACACCAACAAACCCACCAAAAAACACCACAAACAACCACCCAACAAAAAACATACACAAACAACACACAAAACAAACAACACACACAAAAAAACACCAACACAAACAAACAACCCCACCCCCACCCCACACAACACAACAAAAACCACCCATCCCAAACACACAACAAACAAACACCCACAAACCCAAACTTTCAAACACCCACCACAACCACACAAAAAACCCCCAACCCCCCACACACACTACCACAAAAACACACACCCACCAAGAAACCAACACACACAACCCACACAAAATAACACACCACCTACACAACAAAGCACCACAAACAACACATACACTACAAAACCCACACACCACCACACCACCACAAACCTACAAACAAACCCTGACACAAACACCCCCAAAACCAAAACAAACACTACACTTCAAAACACAACACACACATCACCACACCACTCACCCTAACAAACACACACAAACACACCATCAACACACACACTAAAACACTGAACACACACAAAATCCACACAACACTTCACACCAAACAAACGGGACAAAAAACACACAAAACAACAAAACACCCCCCATACCACAACAAAAAACACACCACAAAACAACACAAAAACAACACCACACACTAAACACTGACCACACACACCATCCAAACCACACAAACAAATCCAAAAACCACATAAAACTCCCACACACACACATACCTCAAAACACAACACCCACACAAAAAAACAACAAACAATAACACACACACACACAACAACAAACCAACACCACACTACACTTAACACTGACACACACAAACCCTACAACAAAACTACACTAAACACAACAACACACACACCATCCAACAACACCCCACTACAAACACAAACACACACCAACCAACACTCACACATACACACACAACACTGACAACAACACACACCATCCAAACACATACACAAAGAACACCCAAACAACACAACACCAAACCACACAAACAAAAACAACACTAACACACACACACCATCCACAACTACACTAAACCTCAAACACACACAACCACCATCCAACACCTACAACAAACACCAACACAAAACACACCATCCAAACACCTAACTAAACACTGACACACCACCCCCAACACCCACCCCAACACTGACCACAGCACCCAACCCAACACCGAGGATCACCTGACGAGCCCCACCCCTCCACCCGAGGGAGGATCACTACTGACGGAGCCCTCTACCCGCCCCATCTACCACCCGAGGAAGGATCAACCTGACGAGCCCCCCGCCCCCACACCCCGGCCGGGATAGAGAACCTGACGAGCAGTCCACCCCCGAGGGAGGATCACCTGACCGATGACGACCCCGCCCCAACCAACTAACCCCCGCCCCTCACGAAAAATCTACCACCCGAGGGAGGAGAACCTGACGAGCCCCGCCCCTCACACCTCCGCGGGAGGCTGAGGTTCCACGGCGAGGCGGTCCGAGGCGGTTCCACGGCGAGGCGGTCCGAGGCGGGAGGCTGAGGTTTCACGGCGAGGTGTGGTCCGAGGCGGTTCCATGGCGGGAGGCTGAGGTTCCGCTCCCTCTGTGCTGTGCTGTTCTAAAGCGTCTCTGTGCTGCTGACGTTCAGAGAGGACAGCGGGCGGGGGACACAGCGGGCGGGGGACATGAAGTCTACTGTGAGATTAAAAGCTCGACGTTCTGCAGAATCACCTGATATCAGATTCCTTTTCCGACGCCGCTCAACTGCATCTGGCATCCCCACCCACCCACCCCCCCCCCCACACGCCCCCGAATCAAAAAAAAAAACGTTTACCCCCCCCCCCCCCACTCAAACCACCTTCACTCCGCCTCCCCACCCCGCACCCCCAGAACTCGCCCCCACCCCCCCCCACCGGAAAATGATTGTCGCCCGCCCCGACCCCCTGTTTCTGTCAACTCCAGCTCATCGAATAACCACAACGCTGATCGCAGCAGAACGTCGTTTTTAAAAATAATTACAAAAAAATTTACTTAACAACAAATAAAATAAAAAAAAAATTCATAAACAGGGGCAGCTCTGTGGATTGGCATGTTCTCCTCTCAGCGCTGGGGATCCAGGTTCGAATCGCAATCTGTTTGCATGTTCTCCCATTGTCGGCGTGGGTTTCCTTCGGGTTCTCCGGTTTCATCCCACAGTCCAAAAACATGGATTAAAGGTTAAAATGTAATACTCCAAATTGCCCCATATAGAGTGTGTCTGTGTGAGTGAGTGAGTCAGCGCTGGGGGGGGGGGGGGCAAGTTTGAATGACCATCTGAGTGGATTTCGCATGTTCCCATTGTGGGTTCTTTGTGTGGGTTTCCTCTGGTTCTCCCAATTTCCTCCCCCAGTCCAAAAACATGGATTCAAGGCGAATCAAATGATCCAAATTGCCCCATATCTGTCTGCGTCCGACACCCCCCCCCCCCCCCCCCGCACCCCCCCCCCCCCCCCCCCCCCCCGATCTAATGAACATCTGATTACATTATTAATTACTGATTTATTAAAGATCTAATCTTCTTTTTGAGATTTAATAACAATAACATTATAATAACATAATAATAACATTTTAAGTACAATTTAGAAAAAAAAGAAAAAAAACATCTGAAAACCACGACATCAATCAGAACAGAGCCTTCAGTCGGACTGACCACCCTCCTCTTCCTCACCTCACCGAGAGAGAGAGAGAGGACTGACGGACAGCTCGTCAAAAACCCATTATGTAGAACACACACCACACACACTCACACACACACACACACACACACACACACACACACACACACACACACTACAAAGGGTTGTTCAAAAATCAAATCCTGGTTCACAGCGAGCAGCAGATGGTTATTGTATTAATTATTGTATTAATATTTAAATGATGATGATGTCACTTTATGTCAAATCCTCATCTGATTAAAACCCAGTGACGGGTGGAGTGTGTGGGGTGGAGTGTGTGGAGTGTGTGGGGTGGAGTGTGTGGAGTGTGTGGGGTGGAGTGTGTTGAGTGTGTGGGGTGGAATGTGTGGAGTGTGTGGGGTGGAGTGTGTGGGGTGGAGTGTGTGGGTGGAGTGTGTGGGTGGAGTGTGTGGAGTGTGAGTGGAGTGTGGAGTGGAGTGTGTGGAGGTGTGTGTGGATGTGGTGGGATGTCGGTGTGTGTGGAGTGTGTGGGGTGGAGTGTGTGGGGTTGGAGTGTGTGGGTGGAGTGTGTGGAGTGTGTGGGGTGGAGTGTGTGGGGTGGAGTGTGTGGGGTGGAGGTGTGTGGGGTGTTGGGGTGGAGTGTTGGAGGGAGTGTGTAGAGTGTGTGGGGTGGGTGTAGTGTGTGTGGTGGGTGGAGTGTGTGGAGTGTGGTGGGTGTGTGGGAGTGTGGGTGGAGTGTGTGGGTGGGTTGGCAAGTGTGTGGAGTGGGGTGTGGAGTGTGTGTGGGGTGAGGGTGCGATGGTGGAGTGTGTGTCGCTGGAGTATGTGTTTGCTGGGTGCGCCGTCGTTGTGGAGAGTGTGTGTGGAGTGTGGGGTGGGGGTGGAGTTTGTGGAGGTGGTGGGGTGGAGTGTGTGGAGTGGGGTGTGGTGGCTGGAGGTGTGTGTGTGTGGTTTTGTGAGTGTGTGGTGGAGTGTGTGGGGTGGAGTGTGTGTTGTGGAGTGTGTGTTGTGGAGTGTGTGTTGTGGAGTGTGTGTGGTGGAGTGTGTGGGGTGGAGTGTGTGGGGTGGAGTGTGTGGGGTGGAGTGTGTGTGGTGGAGTGTGTGTTGTGGAGTGTGTGGGGTGGAGTGTGGAGGGTTGGTGAGTGTGGGGTGGAGTGTGTGGGAGTGGAGAGTGTGTGGAGGGTGTGTGGTGGAGTGTGTGTGGTGGAGTGTGTGGGGTGGAGTGTGTGGGGTGGAGTGTGTGGGTGGCATGTGTGTGGGGTGGAGTGTGTGGGGTGAGTGTGTGGTGGAGGTGGGAGTGTGTGGAGGTGGACGTGTGTGTGAGTGTGTGTGGTGGATGGAGTCGTGTGGGGTGGAGTGTGTGGGATGGGGTGTGTGGGTGGAGGTGTGGTGTGGTGGAGTGTGTGGTGAGTGTGTGGGGTGGATAGTGGAGTGTGTGGGTGGAGTGTGTTTTGGGACGGTGTGTGTGTGGTGGAGTGTGTGGTGGAGGTGTAGATGGTGGAGTGTGTGTGGGGATGGAGTGTGTGATGGTGGGATGGTGCTGTGAGAGTGTGTGGGGTGGAGTGTGTGTTGTGGAGTGTGTGGGGTGGAGTGTGTGTTGTGGAGTGTGTGGGGTGGAGTGTGTGTTGTGGAGTGTGTGGGGTGGAGTGTTGTGTGGAGTTTGGAGTGTGATAGGAGTGTGTGGGTGGAGTGTGTGGGGTGGAGTGTGTGTTGTGGAGTGTGTGTTGTGGAGTGTGTGGGGTGGAGTGTGTGGGGTGGAGTGTGTGGGGTGGAGTGTGTGGAGTTTGCATGTTCTCCTCTGAGCCCTAGGGATCCAGGTTCGAATCCCGATCTGGGTGGAGTTTGCATGTTCTCCTCTCAGCCCTAGAGATCCAGGTTTGAATCCCATGTTTGCATGTTTTGCATTGCAGTCCAAAAAATGGATTCAAGGTGAATTGGATGCTCTAAATTGCCCCATATAGTGTGTGTGAGTGTGTGAGGGAGGGTGTTGCCCAGCTATAGATTGGTGTATCGGTGTGTCCCCCCCCTCCCCCCCTCCCCCCCCCCCCAGTAATGAATAAATAAATGGAGTTTACTTTTGCATTGTGTGTGTGTGAGTGTGTGTGTGAGTGTGTGTGTGTGTGTGTGTGTGTGTGTGTGTGTGTGTGTGTGTGTGTGTGTGTGTGTGTGTGTGTGTGTGTGTGTGTGTGTGTGTGTGTGTGAGGCCATTGCTGCAGCACATCGACCCTGTATTAATTTTCTGAAACACACTTTGCATAATTGTAAGCGGTGCGCAGTAGGCGTTAATCCGCAGCAGCGCCTCCCGGTGGACGGTCGGGATCACTAACCCCGCTAATACCATTTCCTCTAATCCCACGGATCCCGGCGCGTTAAAAAAAAACTATATTATCCGTTAAAACGTTCCGTCGGTCCGGATCCGCGCCGGCGTGACCCCACTTTCAATTCCAATCCGGTTCCACCGCGCGGCGAGGGGAACCCGTAACCCGCAGGTCAGACGCCGAACGAGGAGCAGCAAAGTGCTTTTAATCGCCGCCGGCAACACGGGCCGAAAAAAATATATATATATAGGACAGGGCAGCACGGTGGATTGGCATGTTCTCCTCTCAGCGCTGAGGATCCAGGTTCGAATCGCAATCTGGATGGGGTTTGCATGTTCTCCCCGTGTCGGCGTGGGTTTCCTTCGGGTTCTCCGGTTTCATCCCGCAGTCCAAAAACATGGATTAAAGGTTAAAATGTAATACTCCAAATTGCCCCATATAGAGTGTGTGTGTGAGTGAGTGAGTGAGTCAGCGCTGAGGGGGGGGGGGGGGGTTCCCAAGTTCTAGGTTTATGAGTAAGGACCATCTGAGTGGATTTCGCATGTTCCCATTTGTGGGTTCTTTGTGTGGGTTTCCTCCGGGTTCTCCCACTTTCCTCCCCCAGTCGAAAAACATGGATTCAAGGCGAATCAAATGATCCAAATTGCCCCATATCTGCCTACGTCTGCCGCCAGTCCGCATCCGGCGCGCCGGCGTGACCCCACTTTGAATTCCAATCTGGTTCCACCGCGTGGCGGCGGGAACCCGTAACCCGCAGGTCAGACGCCGAATGGGGAGCAAAGTGCTTTTTATTACTGCCGGCAACACGGGCCGAAAAAAACGGGGGGGCGTTCCATCCCACTGACAGACGGAAACCCGACGGAACCCAACGGAACCCGGTAAACAGGTCCTAACAGAGCGAGCGTCGAGGAGTCGGTAACGACGGGGAGCTTTAATTATTCAGAGTTTGTGAGACCTCTGATTTATTTGCGGCCGCTCCGAGACGACGCGGCGCCCCCCGGAGGCCGCGGGCCCGCCGCGCCTGGACGAGCTCATGCATAAACATGGTCTCCGCGCCGCGAGTCGCCCTTATCGGCAGAAACGCCGCTTTCAGGTAGATACGGCGGGAAACCCGGATCTGAAGTCCGGCTCAAACAAACCTCATCTCGCTGGAAATTATCTGAAGAACGCGAACGCGCGCCGAGAGGTTTGCGGCGTGCAGATAAGAGCCAGCCGCCGCCGCCGAGCCGCCGCAGAGCCGCCGCCAAATAAATAAATAATCCTGCGCTTCCAAATCCGGAGCGGGCGAGATGAGGACCGGCGGACGGGGCGGGCCGGCGTTTCGAATGGAGACGGGCGCGAGCCGCGAGCCGGCGGTGGAGATGATGGCGCCGTGGAACGTGATCCGCTCGATGGCCGCGGGCCTGAATGCGGCTGATGGAACCCGTCGTGGAAGCGGCGCGCGGAAGCAAATTGGGAAAATTGACACTGTAATTTAAACGGGCGAGTTTTCCAGGCGCTAACAAAGCCGGCGCGCGGTTGCCATTGTGAGCGAGGCGGGTTGATCGCGGCCGTAACCGCATTTTCACTCTCTACCTCAAATTGGTAGATGCGTCCCGCGCCCACCATCTGCCGACCTGTTTTCATTGGTTCTGTAAAGGCTGTTACATGATGAGGGGGTGGGGGGGTGGGGGGGTGGGTGTGGGGGGTGAGGGGGGGGGTACGTCGGTGTTATTGTCGGAGCTGAACACAGTGCAGACTCTGTCGTTTACTTAAACCGGTAACCACAGAGCAACGTCCCAGCAACCCGCGAAATCCAGGAGCAAGTTTCATCGTCGTAAGAACAAAACAATAAACCAATAAAATAATAAAATAATAAAATAATAAACCAATAAAATAATAAACCAATAAACACATGCTTCATCCAAAATGAACCATAGAATCATAAAAACAGAATTCAGTAACGATCTGAAGGTAACTGTATGAACCAACACTGATCTCAGATCTGAAGGTGCTGGTTTACTTTTAGATCGTAGAATAATAAAACTTAGCTGGTGGAGGAGCATTCTCACACCAGGTTTCTCTACGTTGGAATAGCCACCTCTCAGAAATGGAAAATAGTGGGTGCCCACCCTGACTCACCACAACCATCACGACCACCACGACCACCATGAGACCATCACGACCATCACAACCACAACAACCATCACCACCACCACGACCACCACGACCACCATGAGACCATCACTACCACCATGACAATCATGAGACCATCACCACTACCACAACCATCACGACCACCACAACCATCATGAGACCATCACCACCACCACAACCATCATGACCACCACAACAATCATGAGACCATCAGTACCATCATGAGACCACTACGACCATCCCGACTCACCATGACCACCGCGACCATCGCGACCCGACTCCCGCTGCAGGTTTTTTTTTGTTTTTTTTGTTTCTGTGTTTTCAGTTTCGAGCTGATCAAGAAAACAATTTCAAACTTCAAACTTTCAGGCGTAAGAACCAAAAACCACGTTCTCTTATAAAGTGCATCTCATTAAATCGTAAAGGAAATCTGTTTGTGTGGCGAGTGCAACAATGACGATTCAAAATACCGAATAAATAAATGAAAAACGTAAAGAGAAGTTCATTTTGACAGAAAAAAAAAAACTAAACAAGTAAAAACCTGAAGAACAAACGTTACTCTGATGTTCACTCGAGTTTCTCCTCAGAGCATCACGTTAAACGCTCAGTTTTAAGAAGCTGTGGGTCAGCAGACGGGTTCAGACACACGGGGGGCGGAGCCGGGGCCTCGTTAGTTAGATTTAGTGTTAATTGGATCTCGTACAGGTTTAATACGGAACGTTTAATTTTTAAATAAACGTCGGTTCCGTATTCCGCAGGACGTTTGGTAACCTCAGTGATGCGCCACCCTCAGTCGATGTCTGTAATAACACCTAGTGCACTGACGTCGAAGCCGTATTATGGTAGACGTTCCGCGGGTTCCGTTCGGCGGTGCTTTTGTCTGCGGTTGACATTTCCGTCTCTGTCCGTCTGGACGTCCGCAGGATCGGCGGAAACGCGCCGGCTCGACCAGCAAGACTCTGACAATTAGCAGAAAATGTCACGCGGCCCGGTGATACCGGGTCACGCTTATCCACAGACGTTCGCCGCCGGGTCAGGTTCCAATTCCGATTCTGTAAATGGCACCGCTGCCCCCCCCCCCCCCCCCCCCCCCGCCCCCCCGAACCCGCGAGGCGTACGGAGGGAGAACCGGGGCGCGGCGCGTCCTGACACAATCTATAATAAATGGGTTGCTTTTAGCTTCCAGTTGCTCTTCGGGCTCCGCTCACTAAATCATCACGATGGAACGCGGCCCCCCCCCCCCCCCCGGACCCCCAGACCCCCGGACCCGCCGAACGAGGCCTCACCGCAAAGACAACGCCAAAACGTTCCGTCTTAAAGATGGAGGTCCCGCAAATAACACAAGCTATCCATCCATCATCTGCTTTATCATCTATGAGGGATGCAGAGGGTTCCCCCCCCCCCATACAGGACGCTCGCCAGATACACAGGACAGGGCACTAATCCATCTTTTGGCGCACACACACACACACACACACTATATGGGGCAATTTGGAGAACTCAATTCACCTTAAATCCATGTTTTTGGACTGTAGGCGGAAACCGGAGAACCCGGAGGAAACCCACGCGGACACGGGGAGAATATGCAAACGCCACCCAGATGGGGATTCGAACCGAGAATCCCTAGCGCTGAGAGGAGAACATGCTAAACCACTAAGCCACTTTGCTTCCACTAATGCAAGTTATCCATCCATCCATGTTTCGGGCGCTGGGCAGATACACCCAGGACAGGGGGGGCAAACTATCACTGGACACACACTCTATATGGGGCAATTTGTAGAAATTAATTCACCTTGATCCATGTTTTTGGTCTGTGGGAGGAAACCGGAGAACCCGGAGGAAACCCACGCGGACACGGGGAGAACATGCAAACTCCACCCAGATTGGGATTCAAACCTGGATTGTCCAGCGCTGAGAGGAGAACATGCCAAACCACTAAGCCGCCGTGCTGCCCATAATGCATGTTGTGTTAATTAAAATTGAATTAGGGTTAAATGGGCGTGGCTCTGGGTTGGCAGGTTTATTGGTCGTCATGGCGACGCCGGCGCTCGCTCCTCTTCCTCTTCCGTGTGTGTGTGTGTGTGTGTGTGTGTGTGTGTGTGTGTGTGTGTGTGTGTGTGTGTGTGTGTGTGTGTGTGTGTGTGTGTGAGGATGTGAGGACCGGGCAACAGAATGTATTCCTGTTTAAGTCCTGCACACAGGAAGTCTGCATAATACCTCACACACACACACACACACACGCTCACACACACACACACTCACACACACACTCACACACACGCTCACACACACACACACACACACACACAGCTGGGCCAAATGTGTGTTTAGCGATGCAGCGGCCGCTCTGTTTACTTGGCAGATTGAATGGAGGGGAATAAAATCACACTGCTTTTCGATGGCGAGGCGGCGCCGCCCTCACGCCCCAAACGTTTTACCTCCGTCTGCAGGTACACACACACACACACACACACACACACACACACACACACACACACACACACACACACACACACACACACTCACACACACACCACCATCCAGCTCTCATAATGAACCAGCTGCTGCTTATAAAGAACCTCGACATAAAAATATCAGATTCTTGACAGACAAAGCTCCCCACACACACACACACACACAAACACACACCCACACACAAACACACACACACAAACAAACACACACATCATACATACACATACAAAACACACACACACAAACATTCATACATACACATAAAAACAAACACACACACAAACAAACACACACACACACACACACACAAATTCATACATACACACACAAAGAAATACACACAGACAAAACACTCATACATACAAACACACACACACAAAAACACACACACAAAAAAACACACGCACAAACAAATACACACAAACACAACAAACACATACAAACAAATACACACAAACACAAACATACAAACACACACACACACAAATACACACAAACACAAACAAATACACACAAACACACACACACACACACACAAACACACACACAAACAGACAAAACACTCATACATACATACACATACAAACACACACACACAAAAACACAATCTCACAAACAAACACACACAAACAAATACACACACACAAACAAATACACACAAACACACACACACCAACACAAACACACACAAACAAATACACACAAACACACAAACCAATACACACAAACACAAACACACAAACACAAACACACAAACAAATACACACACACACAGACACACACACACACACACACACACACACACACACACAGCAGAAATAGATTTGTTTTGCAGATTAAAGCAGCAGCGCAGCTTCATTATTTATTCATGAGGATTTGCGTCGTTGTTACGAACACCCCCCCCCCCCCCCCCCCCCCCCCCCCCCCCCCCCAGAGAACAGCCCTGTGACGGGCGGTGTTCCTTCAGCACGCTCGGGCAGCGTGAGGTACGCGCTGCGTCATGTTACCCAACGTGATCTACCGCCTTAATAATGGGGGGGTGCGCTCACCCTGCCGGCGCGGCCGTCCCGCTGATTTCTAAACGTGAGAATGAAAAGTGTCGCCCCAGAGGGGGGCGTCTGCGGGGCGTCTGCGGCGGGGCGTCTGCGGCGGGGCGTCTGCGGCGGGGCGTCTGCGGCGGGGCGTCTGCGGCGGGGCGTAAAGCAGATTTAGGACGAGGCCCGGCCGATGGAGACGCCACCTTCAGTTCAGCGCTCATAACTCTGAGGAACGTCTGCTAACCGGCGGGCGTGGAGGCCGTGTGGAGACTCAGTGGGGGACTCGTCCTCCTTGAGCGGCCGGGCAGCAACAACAGTGAGAACAGTCATGTACAGATATTAAACAAATGGAAAAACTTTGTTTTGCAGACCTCAACACCCCCCCCCTCCCCACCGGAGCAATACGGGTTCAGGGTCCTTCAGACTGATGGACTCAGAGCAGAGAGAACGTCAGAGAACGTGTTAACGTGATGAGAACTCTAAATCCATTCTGATGTTGTGGATCGTCTCTGAACGGCGGCTCGTCCTCGTTACGGATTCCGGTTTCCACGGCGACGCAGCCCAAACCTTTAATACACTTTATTCATCAGGTCTGATTATCCGGGGAACCCGGGCTTTGAGCGCAGAACCGGGGACACTCACTCCTGAAGACCGGAGAGGTTCTCCGGAGATCTCCAGCTTTTACGATCACAAGAGCGTTGGCTAAACGAAAGCGGCGGCGCCCCCCGGGACGCACCGCTCTTATCTCATCTCCGGCAGTCCGCGCTCACTCGCCGCGTTCTCGAGTCCGTCGCTCCTCGTTATCGGGACGGCGGCGGAAGACGCTCGCCGGGGGGAACGTCACGGCACCCCCCCCCCACTCCATCCCGGTCTCAGCGCGTCTCCAAAAGCACTCTGTGCACTCGGCCTTGAAATCTAACATGTTCCACCTGCGAGAGGTTCCTTTAACCTCTGACCCCACAGGAACCCACTAAACCCGGAGAACGTCCTCCTCCAGAAGTTCCGTCACCCGCATTAAACTCGACGTCCAATCAGAGGACGCATCCTGATCGGGACGTTCTGCTCTTTGTTTAGAACTATATTTTAATTCATTCGTTAACTAATCGGAGAACCTAAGATCTCCCAAGATCAGAAACTTCAGAGTTGTGCTGATGTGAGGACCGCGGAACGTGTTCCCTCAACGTTCTCCGAACGTTCAGAGTCATCGATCTGAAGGTGGAACCGTGGTCCCCGTTAACCCCGTCCGTTCCGCGAGGCCGCGCCGGACGGCGTCTCTGAGACCCGCGGACTGTTGGCGTTCTCCATCGCGCGTTCGAACGCACGCCGGAACGTCGCTCATTACAAAAGTGATGAAAGGTTCTCCGTCGCGCGGTGAGAACCACCCCCCCCCCCCCGACGCTGTCACTGCTAATCAAAGGCGCGAGTTCCTCCTGATGATTTATAGATCACAGCGTGACGCGCGTTCCGAAGTGCGAGACGCGGAACCCTCTCCCGCGAGCTTATCCGAGTCAACCTCAACTAACGGGTTCTAATCTGGAGAACCGTCGCTGGAGCAGACGGAGCGCTGCATTATTCACGGCGTCAGAACTTTGGATCCGCTCGCATCGTTAACGCCATTTAAAGTCGTCTACGAACAATGGTGACATCACACAATGGTGACATCACCCTCACTCTGATTGGACGATACTCATTCACTATTAGAACATCATACAGCACGTCTATATTTATATATTATATTCTATATTTATTTCTATTGTACATTAATTTATAAATATTTTTCCTTACATTTATTTTCTATACTGTTTATACATATATTTATATATAACATTTATAGTTAAAATATTTGATAATATATTTATATTTGTAGTTGTATATTATATTTCACATTTATATACTGTATTAAAAAAAAATTAATTAAAATAAAATAAATAAAATTTTTTTAATAATTATTAAAATCTTGAGTCTGGGGCGGCTTTGCTTAAAACCCCAAACTGGAAACTGTGTGGAGTGATGGGTTTGCACCTCAACCCCCAACCGGCCACGCCCACCCGGTAATAATTGGGACTCCGATCCTGATTGTGAGCACAGTAAGCGTCGGTGCCGGAGGTTCTACCCGTCCGTAACGGCGCGTTGGCAGAACCGTGTTGATGAAGTGTGAGTCTGAACGTTTGGGACTCAGACCCGACTCCGGAACGGTTCATTCAGAGGATCGATGGGGGCCGGTGGGGGCCGGTGGGGGGGGGGGGGATCGCGCCCCGAGGACGTCTGATTAAGAGAGTGGAATCATTTTCCCCGACAGAGGCGTTATTGATCTCGGGAATCATTTCGGGACATTCGTCTTCATTAGCGGCTCGGCGGCGCCGCTATCGTCTCATTGTTTGTGCATCTGCTGCGGAACGCGGCCCGCGGAACACGCTTTACTGAGCACCGGTCTCCCCAAACTGACCCCCCCCACCTCCTACACCACCACCACACCCCACACCCACCCGCTCCGGAACATGGCCCACGGAACACGCCGCGCCATGAAAGTGACAGAGACGCTTTACTGAGCACCGTTCTCCCCAAACTGACCCCCCCCCCCCACCACCTACACCACCACCACCCAACACCCCCCCCCCCACACTCCTCGTTTCCAAAAGCATCTGCCAGACCAACGAGGGGAGATGGATGGCGCCCGTGGCCGAGTCGCCGGTTCTTCGGTTCTTTACGGTGGAATTCGGCCTCCGGAGCAATTCATCAGTTCAGAGAGGAACGGGGCGGAGTCAGTCTGATACACAACACCACCACAATAATAACACCACCACCATCAACGAAAACACAATAACACCACCACCAACGAAAACAAAATAACACCACCAACATCAGCAACCACCACCACAACAATAACACAATAATACCACCACCACAATAACAACACCACCACCAGTAAACACCACAATAACACCACATCAACAACATCAGCAACCACCACAATAACAACAACCAACACCACCACTATAACCCCAACACCTGCAAACACCACAATAACAACCACCACATCAACAACATCAGCAACCACCAAAATAACAACCACCAACACCCCAACATCAGAGACCACCACAATAATAACACCACCACACCCACACCAGCATCCACCACAATAACAACCAACACGACCTCTAACACACATCAGCAACCACCACAATAACACCACCAACAACAACAACCACCACCCCAACATCAGCAACCATCACAATAATACCACCACACCCACATCAGCAACCACCACAATAACAACCAACACGACCTCTAACACACATCAGCAACCACCACAATAACACCACCAACAACAACAACCACCACCCCAACATCAGCAACCATCACAATAATACCACCACCACACCCACATCAGCAACCACCACAATAACCATCACACCCACAATAACACCACCACCACCAACGAAAACACAACACCACCACCAACATCAGCAACCACCACCACAACAATAACACAATAATAACACCACCACCAGTAAACACCACAATAACCATCACACCACACCCACAATAACACCACCAACAACACCACCACCCCAACATCAGCAACCATCACAATAATAACACCACCACACCCACATCAGCAACCACCACAATAATAACACCACCACACCCACATCAGCAACCACCACAATAATAACACCACCACACCCACATCAGCAACCACCACAATAACCATCACACCCACAATAACACCACCACCACCAACGAAAAACACAACACCAACACACCACACCAAACATCAGCAACCATCACAATACTAACACCACCACCAGTAAACACCACAATAACCATCACACCCACAATAACACCACCACCACCAACGAAAACACAATAACACCACCACCACCAACGAAAACACAATAACACCACCAACAACACCACCACCCCAACATCAGCAACCATCACAATAATAACACCACCACACCCACATCAGCAACCACCACAATAACCATCACACCCACAATAACACCACCACCACCAACGAAAACACAACACCACCACCCCAACATCAGCAACCATCACAATACTAACACCACCACCAGTAAACACCACAATAACCATCACACCCACAATAACACCACCACCACCAACGAAAACACAATAACACCACCAACACCACCACCCCAACATCAGCAACCATCACAATAATAACACCACCACACCCACATCAGCAACCACCACAATAACCATCACACCCACAATAACACCACCACCACCAACGAAAACACAATAACACCAACAACACCACCACCCCAACATCAGCAACCATCACAATAATAACACCACCACACCAACATCAGCAACCACCACAATAACCATCACACCCACAATAACACCACCACCACCAACGAAAACACAACACCACCACCAACATCAGCAGCCTTCAGATCAAACGAGTTTAATGATTAACGAATCGAACAGTTTAAGGTCACGAAGCCGATCCCATCTTTAGATCGTTTGTTTTGACTGAATCGAATCCGGGACGGCTCTGCGTTGGATTTATATTTGTGAGCGGCGGTTCTCACGGCGCGTTCTCTGGAACCCGGGGCCGGTGAGCGTTCCGCTGAAGTGAGTAAACACAATGATGAAGTGCTTTCATCAAAAATCAGATAGCGAGCCAAAAGCGCTAGGCTTCAATATTCTCTTTATGTCGAGCGCGAATAATTAAAAACGGGCAAAAACAAACCGCGCGCCACCCGCTAAAGCGAGCTTAGATAGAAAACGTTCTGCGAACCCGACGGAACGCTCTGCGTTCAGCCATCTGTCACTCAGACGCTCTGACGGAACGCGGAGAACCGCCGTCGCTCCGACGCTTATTAAACCATTAAGGTTTCAAAACGCAGCATCTTCACCTTTAAAGCTTTCAGACCGAAGACGATTAAAACTTCAAAACTCAAACGTAATTAAAGCCGAAACGTGACGTTTATTTAAAAAAATTAATTAAAAAAATCACTTCAGCAAACAAAAAAAACGAGAAAAGAAATATTTCAGGTATTTTTAATCATCAAATTAATAAATTATATTTTCGTAGGCGTCTTTCTGGCCGCTCAAGGACACCGTACCAACGGAACAACAAAAATAAATAAATAAACAGCAATTTAAAGATTAAAAATATAGCAAAAATATATCGTGCTTGTGTATTAGAAACATCGGTTGCCACAACTACTATAATCCCTCATAAACAGTTGTCATGACTATTACAGGATTATATAATGGGGCTTAGTGTTTGGCATGTTCTCTTCTCAGCGCTGGGGATCCCGGTTCGAATCCCAAT
Source organism: Corydoras sp. C115 (assembly GCA_019802505.1). Taxonomy (NCBI): domain Eukaryota; kingdom Metazoa; phylum Chordata; class Actinopteri; order Siluriformes; family Callichthyidae; genus Corydoras; species Corydoras sp. C115. The sequence continues at coordinate 83,714 of JAFMOC010000338.1, read as the reverse complement.
AATGGGTGGAGTTTCCATGTTCTCCCCGTGTCTGCGTGGGTTTCCACCGGTTTCCTCTAAATTGCCCCATATTCTCTAAATTGCCCCATATAGAGTGTGTGTGTGTGTGACGGCACGGTGGATTAGTGGTTTAGCATGTTCTCCTCTCAGCGCTAGGGATTCCCCGTGTCCGTGTCCCTATTACAGATCTAGTATCATAGTTTCCTCCGGGTTCTCCGGTTTCCTCCCACAGTCCAAAAAACATGGATCAAGGTGAATTGAATTCTCCAAATTGCCCCATATAGAGTGTGTCTGTGTGAGTGAGTGAGTGTGTGCCCAGTGATAGATTGGCGTCCTGTCCTGGGTGTATCTGCCCAGCGCCCGAAACGTTCTCCCCTGGATGGGCATGGGGAACCCCCCCCCCCTGTAGGATTTCAGTCGTGCTCTTCTTACATCACGGCGTGTCATCGGTCCACGACCCTCGACCCGCCACCGTCATCGAACCCCCGAATACAAACGGCTTTCCGATTGAGGCTCGGGTTTTAAAAGTGAACTCTAAACGTTCGATATCACAAACATCGCGAGAAGAAGGCCCACCGGAGGCGCCGCCGCGCCCCTGAGCCGCCGCATCGACCCGCGTCCGGGGCGGGAGGGTTAATTAAATGTGAATCGTAATCCCGAAACAAAATATCGAGCAGGGTGCAGCGGGGGGGGGGGGGGGGGACGAGGGGGGGGGGGCGCAGTCACTCCGTTAGATCTTAAAACAGCAATCGATACGGCGTGACCGGGGAATAGCCGTCAAAACGGCGCAGACAGACGGCGCGAGGGCCGGGCGCGGGACGCCGGCGCGGCATCGCGGGATGCACCTCCGCATGCGTAATGAGGGCCGGCGAATCGCTCGCACTTGCACACCGGCTGATCCCGCGGAGCCTTCGCCAAAGGCCAAGATCAGTCAGCGTGCGCGCTCGATAACACGACCGCAAGAAAACCCACGTTTATTTATTTATTTATTTATTTATTTATTTACTTATTTTAACGTCTCGCTGCAAAAGCAAAAATTAAAAAAACTAAAAACTAAAAAAAACTAAAAACTAATTAAAATAAATACAAACGAATTTCAAAATAAACTCAAACACGTCCGTATCAAAGAAGAGGGAAGGAGGCGGAGCTTTTCCGACAGGATAAAGATCCTAAACACACCAACGCAGTTAGCAAACGTCCTGCGGGGGGCAGCG
>JAFMOC010000338.1:0-77500 GCA_019802505.1 Corydoras sp. C115 | reverse complement strand
CGATGGCTTTGTAAATGATCCGCCACTGCAGGTCTCCAGATCGCTTCTTTATAGGAGGTTTATATAATGACCTCCAACTTCGCTGTGGCGAGGCACCAAGGGGCAGAACGTCCAGCCACCCTGATTCCTTTACCTCCCTTAAAGAGTTCTGATGTAAGACCTTTACACTCGTCGTGTACAAGGATTTTTTTGATGCACTTTCAAGATCTGCGAGTTGTGGAGTTTGAAATGACAGTACTGACTTTTCTCCTGGGTGTAATTCTGCTGCTGCTGCCGAGATCAGAAAGGTGTGGGAGACTTCTGTTTGTCCTTCCACCTCTTCCTCCAGACCCCGAGAAGATAGTACAGAGGTCAGTTGGTCTATTATTTTCTGCAGAAGACGGGTGGATTTAATTCCTGTCTCTCTGCTCAGTATGTCTGTAGGTTTCCAAGTTCCACCGTCTCTCAGACTCTTGATTTTATTGAATCCAGCTCTTAGAAAAGCCTGACGGATGCTGCAGGACGCCAGAGCTTCTGTCTGGGTCACTGGATTAAAGAAAAGTGGCTCCTCCTTGATGTTAAGAGGTTTCTTTTCCGACCTTCTGGTTTTCAGTACTGAGGACCATGCCTTCAGAACTGATTGATGTATATTGTGGTTCTGGATAGATCCATGTCCTGCAGCTTTAGGAGGAAAAGGTGTTGGTCATATCCAGCATTCTCCACCCGTTGGAGCAGTTGGCAGGCTGTGGTTCTCCATGCCAGTTCTTCATTATAAAGAAAACGCTGCACTGTCTGCAGTCTGAAAGTTGTAATGCGGCTGAACAGATCAATGAGGCCTTGTCCCCCCTCATGTCTCGGGAGATAAAGGACCGGAGCACGGGTCCAGTGTTGTCCACTCCAAAAGAAGTTTACAATTTTCATTTGTACTTTCCTGATTAGAGATGTTGGTGGTTCCAGGGCTGTCAATTTGTGCCACAGCATCGATGCGACAAGGTTATTGGTGACAAGCACCCTCCCCCTGTAGGACAATTGAGGCAGTATCCATTTCCACTGCGAGAGTCTCGCCTCCACCTTTTCCACCGTCCCTTCCCAGTTTTTTTCCATAAACTCTTTTGTGCCGAGAAAAACTCCAAGATAGCGGATGCCACACCTTCCCCACTTTAGGTTTTCAGGCAATACTGGAGGTTCTTTTTCCTGCCATTGACCAAACAGAACAGACTCCGATTTGCTCCAGTTCACTTTGGATGAAGATGCTGCTGCGTACATAGACAGGCTGTCTTTTACTGCATGGACATCTTCCTGTCCTGAGATAAAAACCATTATGTCATCAGCATAGGCGGACAGCACCATCTTGACCTGAGGACTCCAGGTGCCGAGTCCCTTCATCTTGGCCCTCAATCTGTGTAGTAGGGGTTCAATGGCCAGGCTGTAAAGCTGGCCGGACAGGGGACATCCCTGACGTATTCCCCTCTGTGAGACGAATGGCCGACTAAGACCCCCACCAACCTTCAATAAAACTGTGGCATCAGAATATAAAAGCTTAATCCAATCTAAAAAATGTTGCTTAAAACCAAACGCTTCTAAAGTTTTAAAAAGATAAGAGTGATCTATTCTGTCAAACGCTTTTTCCTGATCCAAAGATAAAAACCCCAGATCATAACAGTTCACTTTACACAATTCAAAAAGATCGCGTACGAGAAAAACATTGTCCATAATACATCGTCCAGGGACACAGTACGTCTGATCTGAATGTATTAAAAGACCCATATTTGTTTTAAGTCTGTTTGACAAACATTTTGATAAAATTTTATAATCTGTACATAAAAGTGCCACAGGTCTCCAGTTCTTTAAAAGACTCAGGTCCCCTTTTTTAGGTAAAAGAGATAAGACCGCTCTCGTGCAGCTTACTGGAAGTTTTCCATTTATAAAAGACCAGTTAAAAACTTCATGTAGGTCTGAACCTATCATGTCCCAAAAAGTTTTATAAAATTCTGCATTGAGTCCATCGATTCCGGCTACGCGTCCGGTGGACAACTGCTGAACTGCTGCAGTAAGTTCGCTTAGCTGAATTTCGCTCTCTAGTCTTTCCGCTTGTAATGGACCCAGCGTTGGTAAATCCTTTAAAAGTTCCTGTCTGCATGTGGGGTCTGTACTTTCTGATTTATACAGTTCAGAATAAAAATTAAAAGCAAGTTTCCTCATTTCGACTGGGTCCGTTGTTCGTGTTCCATCAGGACGCCTCAGTTGGATCATTCGGTTTTGCGGCCTTATTTTTCGTTCTAGATTGAAAAAGAACGATGTTGGGGCATCCATGTCATTAATACCAGAGAACTGGTGTTTGACAAGCGCTCGCTTGGCATGCTCGTTCAAATACGAGCTGAGTGCTCTCTTCTTTTCCTTCCAGCTTTCCATTTTTCCAGGAACATCTTGTGTTAACATCTCATCTTCTACGGATTTCATATCTCTTTCTAGATTGAGAACAGCAGCATTTACTGCTGCTTTAGTATGCTGTTCGTACTGTTGGCAAAATATTTTTATTTGAGTTTTTCCCAGCTCCCACCACGTGGCCAGACTCTCAAAACTGCTTTTTTTTACCTCCATTTTTCCCAGGTTGTTCTGAAAGAGTTGCAGAATAGTTCATCCTGTAACAACTTCACACTGAAGTGCCACAGGGGTTTGGGTCTGTTGGTGGAGGTAAGCATGAAGTCCAGAGTTATTAAATGATGATCTGATATTCCGCTTGGATGAATACAGACATTTAAAACTTTGTTCCTTTCAGATTTTTGGAGATAAAAACGGTCCAGTCGTGCTGCACTGATTCTGGATTCTGTTGTTTTAATCCATGTATACCGTCGTACTTGTGGGTTCATTTTCCCCATGGATCATAGAGTCTATGGGTTTGGACTAAACTTTTTAGGACTTGAGCAGAAGGGGGATGAGGTTCATCTCCATTTCTGTCCAACGTAAAATCTGTAGTGCAATTAAAATCTCCCATCACAATCACACAGTTGTGATCTTCTTCTTGAATTTTTTTGTTTACTTTATAAAAGGTTCTGCTTCGCTCTGTTCCCACGTTGGAGGCATAGATATTAATAAAAAGAAAAGGTGTGCCTCTAATTTCGGTTTTTATAATTAAAATTCGGCCTTGTTCCATCTCCATAACTTGAGTGTTACACAAAGGTAGATTCCTGGAGAACAAGATGGACACTCCTGCAGTAAGATTTGAACCATGGCTCATAAAACAGCACCTGTCTTCCCAAGACATGTTCCAATCAGGTGCGTTTTCTTTATCACTGTGTGTTTCTTGTAAAAAGATGACATCAATGTTTTTTTGTTTTATAATTTCTAAGACCGCAGCTCTTTTTATGCTATCCCTTCCCCCATTAATGTTTAATGTTCCCACCCGTATTTTCTCCATGATGAAAAAAGAGAGTAAGGAGAGAAGAAGAAGAAAAGGTGATAGAAAGTAAAACCCACGTACCATTTAAAAACAGGTTTGTTCAGCTAAATTTCTTTTTTTGGACCTTTAAAGTACGTTACATTTTTGTCATTAGTTTTTTTAAACAAAATCTTTTTTGTTGACTTAGTTCAGTTTCTGTTGCACATTGTCTTGCTATTTCAACTGATTTAATGAATTTTTCACAGTCGGGAAAAAAGTCCAGCACTTCAACAGTTTTGCCAAATGTTTCATCCAAAAAATCGCTGAGTTCCTGAACCGAATAGAGCTTTTGATCTGCTACAGGAAGAGATACCGCCTCAGAGATGTCTGAGCGATTGTCCTCCTCCATTATCTCAGGTATTTTGCAGGACAGCTCTGAGCTGCCCTCCCCATCATGTGGATGGGAGACCTGTGCGTCTATGCACACAGCACCATCACCATCCCCCAGATCAACATCCACATTTTCAAAATCATTGGTCACCAAGTTGCTTTCAGTTCCTGCAGCAGCAGGTTCATTTTCACTGTCCCTGGTCTCTGAAGACCCCTGTACCTCAACCACGTTCTCAACCACGAGTGCATCCCCAACCTCACTGCACTCCACCTCAACCACGTTCTCAACCACGAGTGCATCCCCAACCTCACTGCACTCCACCTCAACCACGTTCTCAACCACGAGTGCATCTCCAACCTCACTGCACTCCACCACCTGCTCCTCTGCAGGTTCGGGAACCTCTACAGGAGAGGAGTGATCTTCATCCCTTCCCTCCTCAGAGGTTTCCACAGGGCATTCTGTCCCATGCTTGGCACCAGACCAAGCGTTCTTTTTGGGATGCTGCCCTCCTGACACCATGGCCTCACCAGGCCCTGCTCCTGTACCACCTTTGTGGGGGCAACCAATTCTCTTGTGCCCCAAATCGCCACATTCGAAGAACCTCATCGCTCCGGTGCTGGCATAAATCATGAAAGGCCTCCCCTTTCGCACCACCCGAAACGAGATGTCCAGTGAAGGTTCTCCATCGAGAACCATTAGCACTGTGCGGCGGAAGGTATCCACATGTTTAAACCCGTTTGATTTGTATTTTACGTGAACTTTCCTAATTCCGCTCACGATCTTCCCAAAGCGGGACAGTTCACGTTCGAGGGGCTCATCCTCCATAAACGGCGGGACGTTGGAGATGATCACTCTGCTCGTGGTGGAAACCAGCGGCATGACGGTAACAAACTCATCACTTACCGTGATTCCCTGCTCCACCAGCAGATCCACCAGACTGTGCTGGTTAACGAACACCACCACTGCCTTGTTCATGCGCGACGCCGCCACGATGTTCTCATTGCCGATTAGCTCACCGATCGCTATGAGCACCTGCTCCACCGTCACCTCCGGCCTCGGCACGCAGCGCAAGCCGTGACGGAGTGAGAGCGGCTCGGCACTGTCCTCACGGTGCTCCGCCATGTCACCCCGCCGCCGAGCCGCGCTGCGCTCAGCTAACAAACTTTTATTTACGTTGAAAATAATAAATAAATAAGTAAAAAATAAATAAATAAAAGTAAAAAAAAGAGGGGGAAAGGTAAATAAAGGGGAAAAAAAAAAACACCGAAAAAATACAGTAACGTGAAAAATTTTACACTAATTTTCACAGTCGCTCTCTAAAACCATGCTCTCTACACGCACCCTCCATCCACCCCTCCCAGCACACACCGGAAACAGTGAGAGAGAGAAATCCCTTTAATCGGATCAGCCTTAGAACCGAGACCGTTCTGAGATTCCCACAGACTCGCTCGCCTCGTCTTCGGCAGAACTTCAGAACAACAGACGGAGTTCCATCGACACCACCGAGTGATGTCATCATAATCAATAACGTTAGATTAGATTCAACTGCAACTCGTTACTAATACAACTCACAGAACCTGAATCTAGGGTCTCGGGGGGGGGGGGGGGGGAAACGTTTCGGGCGCTGGGCAGATACACCCAGGACAGGACGCCAATCTATCACTGGGCACACACTCACTCACATAGACACACTCTATATGGGGCAATTTGGAGAATTCAATTCACCTTGAATCCATGTTTTTGGACTGTGGGAGGAAACCGGCGAACCCGGAGGAAGCCCACGTGGACACGGGGAGAACATGGAAACTCCACTCAAACTGGGATTGAAACCAGGAATCCCCAGCGCTGAGAGGAGAACATGCCAACTACTAAGCCACCGTGCCGCCCGACATGAATAATTAATTTATTATGAAATAAAGTACAGGGCGGCACGATGACATAGTGGTTTGGCATGTTCTCCTATCAGCGCTAGGGATTCCCGGTTCGAATCCCCATCTAGGTGGAGTTTCCATGTTCTCCCCGTGTCCGCGTGGGTTTCTTCCGGGTTCTCCGGTTTCCTCCCGCAGTCCAAAAACATGGATCAAGTCAATTGAATTCTCCAAATTGCCCCATATAGAGTGTGTCTGCGTGAGTGAGTGTGAGTGACCAGTGATAGATTGGCGCCCTGTCCTGGGTGTATCTGCCCAGCGCCCGAAACGTTCTCCCCTGGATGGGCATGGGGAACCCCACCCCCGCCCCCCCGCCCCCCCGCAGCTGCGATCTTTAAGGAAAACACAGTGTGAGCTAAACTAACTTACTAAACAATTTAAAGAATCCACATCTGAAAGCTGATTGGTTGGAAGCTTCAAACTCGCCAAAGTCCAACGCAGTTTAAATACCAGCACACACACACACACACACACACACACACACACACACGTCCACCAGTTGTTGGTATTCTCTTGTAACAGCGTTCTAACAAAGACGTCTATGGAACCTTAAATACCAGACGGTCGCCGTTCGAAAAAGCAATTTAGTGCAGATTAGATCGTCCCAATACAATTAATTTCTCTGCGAATCAGATTAAAGAAGACGTTTACTGTAACACAGATCGCCATTACATTCCACCCATTTCAAACGTCTCCCGTCTCTCCTTTAATCTCGCGGAACCTTCTGATTGGGATTTTATCAGAACCCGCAGAACAATGTACAGCATTCGGAACCGTCGTCCGGCGGCGGAATTATTTCGCAAGCTTTGAAAAGAGAGCTGAGGAGCACAGATAGAGAGCAGGTCTGAGATCAGTCACAGAGCAGCTTTAATTAAACGTTCCGCCGTCTGAACGCCGCTTCATCCAATTCCAACACGAGGCCCAAAGAACGTCCGATTCATTCGTTTAATAAAGACCAGATCGGATCGGACAGCACAAAAGCAAAGCAGGTTACCAATCCACCTCAGGGCAGACAGACGTACAAACAAATAGATTTACTGACATTCAGCAGGTCATTATTATTATTATTATTATTATTATTATTATTATTATTATTATTATTATTAAATAGTATTTTTTTATAATATTTTTTATATTATTTTAATATATATATATATATATATATATATATATATATATATATATATATATATATATATATATATATATTATTTAAATTATTTTATATTTTATTATTATTATTTTTATTATTATATAGGGTTGGCGTCTTAAAAAGAAGTTTTTAAACACATGCAAAACTGGCACAGAAATTGCACCCAGAACCTTTTTGCTTATTATATAATATAATATATAAAACAATACTACCATTTTCACGTAAACCACACAGCTGCGGTGTGGACGTGCAGTAGGAATGTGACAATTAATCGTATTGACAGTTAATCATGATTAAAAACCCTACGATTAATAAATAAATAAATAAATAAAAACTCAGGTTCAGAGCCAGTGGCTCAACTCACATAAAAACAAAAATATAAAACGTTCCACTGACGGATGATTTGTCCGTTATGACCTTTGTCCGTAATTTTCCTTTAAATTGATATGAATATATAATTTATGACACAGGGTTTTTTTATTATTATTATTATTATTACACATATTGAGTTAATATTTAGCAAAAGCCCTGCATTGTAGTATTTTATATTATTGTATAATAATCATAATAAACTAAATATTGTGATTATTTCTTAAACAATAATCGCACCATCCGAATGTTCTGAACCCTACTGTCCCCCTGCTGCTGTACGTACTGTAGTGGGATGTATTACATCAGAATGATAAATAAACACCGTCGCCCCGGTGACGGGGGGTGTGAGGGGTGGGGGGGGGCTGTGAGGGCGTCGTGATGAAATATGGAAGTGAACGCAGAGTAAAGCTGAAAATCCCCAAACCCATGCGGGGAGGGGGCGGAGCGCGGGGGGGGGGTGGGGGGCGATTTGTCTTCCTCGCTCTCTGGAGGCTTTGTGGCGTTTTGCATGTGAATTTTTATTTTTTTTTTATATAAATCAAATCTGGCCGCGGCGTCCGGCGCCGCCGCCGTGATCCCCCGGCCCGGAGGCGCGCCCTCAATTACCCGCCTGCCCGTGAGCGACCACCTGACGCTGGCCCTTCCCTTCAGGTCCCGATCTGCGAGGCGCCCCGAGTTCCGAGGCGTCGTCGTCGTCGTCGTTCCGGCGTCGTGGTTATGGATGTAGCGACGGGGCCGGCTGTCTGCTCACGTTCCGCGCGGTTCTGTTTGTAATCAGTCACTCGGCGCGCGGCGCTGCTAAATGTGCTGGCGGCGGTAGCATTAAGCATCACACAGCTGCAGCCGCGTGGCCTTTCGCTGCCCTTTCATGTTGCTAAATAAGCTGTCAGCGAGGTTCCGCGCCGGGGAGAAAAAAATAAATAAATAAATAAAATCAACAGCACGTCGCCCGGAATGCTAACGGCGCGCGGGCGACGGGGCTAGCCTTCATAACGAGAGGGACGCGGCCGTTCATCCGGACGCGGGGATGCACGGCGGCGGCGTGACGGAGGCGCTAAACGACCCGCGACGGCCGCCAAAGCCAACACGTTTCTGTTTATCGGCCTAATTAACCTAGCTTCCACCAGGCGCCGTCTCTAAATCACCCGCCCATCTGTCAGCACGCCGGAACGTTCCATCGCCGCCCTCCGTCTGCGCCGACACGCCGGCCGTCACGCCGATTCACGGACACGTCCGCCGCTCCCCGGCGCCACCGCTGGCACGTTATCGCCGAGGCATCGCCGCGCCGTTTCATTAGCAGGTCGGCCCGCGGGCGCAGTTTCCGCACCGGCCCACGCGGTCCGTCGCGGTCAGCATCCCGTCAGCGGGGTCAGCGGGGTCAGCGGCGCCGGCCTGCGGGTCGACACGGCGGAACACGAGCGCTGAGGGTTTACATTTAAACCACGTGGCCTTCAATTAACACAACTTTTAAAATAAGAGTCGCTTGTTTTTCGTTTTAGAACGCAGCTTCAAAAAAGAGACGGATCTCAGAAAACTCACACAGACCGACCGGCCGCCGGCTTTCAGACGGAAACATACCACCCAAACTTTATCATTTAAATTATATACTGCTCAATATATCTACTTCTATATTTTATATTATTTATTTTATTATATATATTATATATATATATATTTTATTATATTGTATTATTTTATTATATATTATATATTTTATTATAATATTATATATTATAATATATATCAGGCGGCACAGTGGCTTAGTGGTTTAGCATGTTCTCCTCTCAGCGCTAGGGATTCCCGGTTCGAATCCCCATCTGGGTGGAGTTTCCATGTTCTCCCCGTGTCTGCGTGGGTTACCTCCGGGTTCTCCGGTTTCCTCCCACAGTCCAAAAACATGGATCAAGTCAATTGAGTTCTCCAAATTGCCCCATATAGAGTGTGTGTGTGAGTGAGTGTGTGCCCAGTGATGGATCGGCGCCCTGTCCTGGGTGTATCTGCCCAGCACCCGAAATGTTCTCCCCTGGATGGGCATGGGGAACCCCACCGCGACCCTAATAGAGGATAAAGCGGAAGATAATGAATAAATGAATGAATTATAATATATATTTTACTATAATATTATATATTTTATATTTTAGTATATTATATTTATAATATATATATTATATTTTTATATCTATTCTATTTTGCCTGCTGTACCTACACATTTAACCCATCGGTGCATTGACACACACACACTCACACTCACACACACCTGTGAGGTATTCTGATTGAAGGACTAAGCCACCCTGCACTTGTACAGTCATGTACTGTTTCGTTACATGTCCACTAGGGGGGGTGGTTATTATTTGCATGAGCAATTAATGGGGCATTCATGATTTTTGGGGGCTTGGGGTTTAGGAAGCAGCCTTCCCGTTCCCACCGAACAGTACTCCGGCTGAAGTGCGCTTGGGAGAGACACCTAACCCCAATTGCCGCCCACACACACACACACACACACACACACACACACACACACACACACACTGAGTGAAGTGAGCACACATGCCCCGAGCGGTGGGCGGGTAGCAATTGGGGTTAGGTGCCTCGCCCAAGTGCACTTCAGCCGGAGTACTCTGTGGGAAGGCTGCTTCCTTAACCCCAAAAAAAAATCATGAATGCCCCATTAACTGCTCATGCAATTAATAACCACCCCCCCCTAGTGGACATGTGACAAAACAGTACATGACTGTACAAGTGCAGGGTGGCACGGTGGCTTAGTGGTTGGCATGTTCTCCTCTCAGCACTAGGGATTCCCTGTTCGAATCCCCATCTGGGTGGAGTTTGCATGTTCTCCCCGTGTCCGCGTGGGTCTCCTCCGGGTTCTCCAGTTTCCTCCCACAGTCCAAAAACATGGATCAAGGCCAAGTGAATTCTCCAAATTGCCCCATATACAGTGTGTCTGTGTGAGTGAGTGTGTGCCCAGCGATGGATTGGCATCCTGTCCTGGGTGTATCTGCCCAGCGCCCGAAACGTCCTCCCCCCCAACGACTGTAATAGAGGATAAAGCGGAAGATAATGAATGAATGAAAGAAAAGGAATGCTCTAAATTGCCCCATAGTGTGTGTGTGTGTGTGTGTGTGTGTGTGTGTGTGTGTGTGTGTGTGCCAGTGATGGATTGGCACTCTGAGATAATAAAGGCATGTAGGAGAGCACATCCATTAGGAGGAATGATCAGATCTGTTCTGTTTACCAACCACGAAGAGGAATACTAAATAATAAAAATAAAAAAAAATACACTTAAAACACACGAGATTAAAAAGAACCGAAGAACATCCTTTAGAACCGAGACAAGCCTTTGATGTGTTCAGCCTGAGATCCAGACCTTTATACCCAGACGTCCGGAACGAGGACAAACACTGAGGGACCAGAGTATTTCTGTTTGGTTTTTTTTTGTGTATTTGTGTTTATAAGCCTCTTTAACAACACAACGACACACACACACACACACACACACACACACACACACACACACTCATCAGTTCCTCGATCCATACACACTGCACCAGGTCAGTCTTTAACTCTGAAGCTAAACGTGTGTGTAATTCCGATCCGGGCCTCTTTGTTAACATCTAATCCATGAAGTGAGCATCGAGCGGGCCGCTTCTTTAAGCTACACACGGCGGTTCTGATAGAACATCGATCCCTAAAAGCCGAGACGGAGCTAAATAAATAATCAACCAGCGGCAAGGAAAATCTTTAGCCACTCACCAGAGAGGCCGCCGCCGCCGCCGCCGTGTGTGTGTGTCCCGCGTGGGCCGGACCCTCAGAACCAAATCCCCTGCTGCAGGCGTGAAGCTCAAATCCATGTGCACGCTGAATGAGGCTGCAGGCTAGGGCCTGTCCCGGCACATTCTGTTAATCCATGACTGAAGGCTCCTGCTGCTGACGCGCAACAACATTTCACTTCATCAGTTTATTAGAACTGTGGACATGGGGGGGGGGGTGGGGGGTGGACATGGGGGGGGGTGGGGGGTGGACATGGGGGGGGGGGGGTGGACATGAGGGGGGTGAGGGGGCAGAAGGGAAAAGCTCAGTTTGGACTGAAACAAACAGCAGCCTGGCCAAAAAAAAACCATTCATTAACTCTCAGCCAATCACGGGCCGCGCTGCTGATGGGGCCCGGCTCCTGTGCGTGCTGATTGGTCTGTGATCGAGTCCCACGGGGTGAGCGGATGAGTGAGTGAGGCCTCACCCGGCACCCGGCACAGAGTCCTCAGCACTTCACCTCACGGCCTGCAGGGGGCAGGGGGGAGTTTTTGAGCCATTGATTAGAGAGCTGAGGGTTTAAACCAAAGAGCCACGCCCTCCTCATTGAAATGTGATGTCAGTGTGTGATGTCATCACTCGTGTTTGTAATAAACTCTGAACTCTTAAGTTCATTTTCATTAAACATTTTAATTTCATTTTAATTAAACATTTTAATTAAACAGTTTGTGTTTAAAGTAATTTAACTATGACACGACTATGACATCACGCTGGCTAAGTGGTTTGGCATGTTCTCCTCTCAGCGCTAGGGATTCCTGGTTCGAATCCCCATCTGGGTGGAGTTTGCATGTTCTCCCCGTGTCCGCGTGGGTTTCCTCCGGGTTCTCCGGTTTCCTCCCACAGTCCAAAATACATGGATCGAGTCAAATGAATTCTCAAAATTGCCCCATATAGAGTGTGTGTGTGAGTGTTCAGTGATAGATTGCCCCCCCTGTCCTGGGTGTATCTGCCCAGCGCCCGAAATGTTCTCCCCTGGATGGGCATGGGGAACCCCCCCTCCCCCCCCCCCCGCGCGACCCTAATAGAGGATAAAGCGGAAGATAATGGATGGATGGATGACTATGACGTCACACACACAGCGCGGTTGTGTTGTTGGTGGATGTGACGTCATTGTCTTGTTGTTCATTTAATTTGAATCAGATAATTAAATTAATTAGATCAGACATGGGGGACTGTGTGTTGGGTTATCAGTCTGTGTTATGCTTTGGATAAACGATAATCAATCTGCTGTTTATTGCAACCTGATTAAATCCAGCAGAGGGCGCTGTTCACAAAGAAATAACCGACAGTTCAGAACATTTGATGGAACGTGTTAAAGATCTGGAGTTCTTTATAAAAGGGATTTACATCCAGGTGACCTTCAGGTGTCTGTCTGTCCAACATTCAGCAAGCATGTTCTAAACATGTTCTCCTCTCAGTGCTGGGGATCCAGGTTCTGGGTCCAATCTGGGTGGAGTTTGCATGTTCTCCCCGTGTCCGTGAGGATTTCCTCCGGGTTCTCCGCTTTCCTTCCCACAGTCCAGAAACATTGATTTCATCCAGCCTTTATTCTATATTAGGGTTGCGGGGGGGGGGGGGGGGGTTCCCATGCCCATCCAGGGGAGAAAGTTTCGGGCGCTGTGCAGATACACCCAGGACAGGGGGGCAAACACACACTCACACAGACACACTATATATGGGGCAATTTGGAGAATTCAATTGACCTTGATCCATGTTTTTTGGACCTGTGGGAGGAAACCGGAGAAAACCTCTAAACCACTAAACCGCCATGTTGCCCTTATAATATTCATTCATCCATTATCTTCCGCTTTATCCTCTATATAAGGATTGCGGGGAGGGGGGGGGTTCCCCATGCCCATCCAGGGAAGAAGGTTTTGGGCGCTGGGCAGATACACCCAGGACAGGGGGGCAATCTATCATGGACACACACTCACTCACACAGACATACTATATATGGGGCAATTTGGAGAACTCAATTCAATTCAATTGACCTTGATCCATGTTTTAGGACTGTGGGAGGAAACCGGAGAACCTGGAGGAAACCCATGCGGACACGGGGAGGACATGGAAACTCCACCCAGATGGGGATTCGAACCGGGAATCCCTAAGCGCTGAGAGGAGAACATGCAAATTCCTTATGATATATAATTTTTAAATGATTTGAATGATTTACAGCTCGTGATGTTTTTTGTTTTATTTTTTTTCGGGTGAAGGGAAAGCGGAGCGGCCACACGGAACCAAACCCCGGGTTCTGATGAAGGTCAGACACACAAACAGCAGCAGCAGCAGCATCTCCTCTTCATCCCAGCGCCTCCTCCTCCTCCTCCTCCTCCTCCTCCTCCTCCTCCTCCTCCTCCTCCTGAACCCACGCCCTGCCGTGGCAGCTCCTCGCTCCTCGTCTGCAGATGTTTTCTCGACTCTCTCTTGTAAACTGCTTTAATTTCCTAAACGCTCCGCTCGCCTCCTCATCCATATTCATGGAGCGCCGGGAGAAACTCTGCTGCAATTAGACGGAGCGCCGCTCCCTCCGAGGCGGCGCCGCAGCATTGTAAACATCACGCCCAGGCCCGCTGATTACCCCCCCCCCACACACACACACACACCCCCCCCCACACCGACGCCACACACACGCCGCTCGCTGATCCAGACTGCCGGAGTTAATCAGTCAGGTGTGAGTGTGCGGGGCGAAGACGGGCGGGCGGCCGAGGGGGTGAGACCCCGGGGTCGACGCCGGGGGAGACCACCTGCTGCCTCCACATGTCCTGATGTCCTGAACTCACATCGGCGTCCGGGGGCGGAGCCGAGAGCCGAGCGCCGAGCTCCAGACCGACATCTGCATCCCTGACTTAACGCTCGTTTAATGAGGGCCCCGGGCCCCCGGGGCGTCTGAGAGGGGTGTGCCACCGGAACCCGCTCACCATTTAAAGAAAAGATCGGAACTACAACCGGTTCTCGGGAACCTAAAGCAAAGCAAAGCTTAGTGGTTTGCCGTGTTCTCCTCTCAGCACTAGGGATTCCCGGTTGGAATCGCGATCCGGGTGGAGTTTGCATGTCCTCCCCGTGTCCGCGTGGGGTTCCTCCGGGTTCTCCGGTTTCCTCCCACAGCCCAAAAACATGGATCAAGGGGAATGGAATTTTCCAAATTGCCCCATACACAGTGTGTTTGTGTGACTGAGTGTGTATGTAGTGATAGATTGCCCCCCTGTCCTGGGTGTATCTGCCCAGCACCCGAAACGTTCTCCCCTGGATGGGCATGGGGAACCCCCCCCCTCCCCGCGACCCTAATAGACCTGTGTGGGGTTCCTCCAGGTTCTCCAGTTTCCTCCCACAGTCCAAAAACATGGATCAAGGTCAATTTCATTCATTCATTATCTTCCGCTTTATCCTATATTAGGGTCGCGGTGGAGGGGGGGGGGGGTTCCCCATGCCCATCCAGGGCAGAACGTTTCAGGCGCTGGGCAGATACACCCAGGACAGGGGGGCAATATATCGCTGGGCACACACTCACTCACTCACACAGACACACTCTATATGGGGCAATTTGGAGAATTCAGATGACCTTGATCCATGTTTTTGGACTGTGGGAGGAAACTGGAGAACCCGGAGGAAACCCACGCGGACACGGCGAGAACATGCAAACTCCACCCAGATGGGGACTCGAACCGGGAATCCCAAGCGCTGAGAGGAGAACATTCTAAACCACTAAGCCACCATGCCGCCCTCAAGGTCAATTGAATTCTCCAAATTGCCCCATATAGAGTGTGTGTGTGTGTGTGTGTGTGTGTGTGCCCAGCGATAGATTGCCCCCCTGTCCTGGGTGTATCTGCCCAGCGCCCAAAACGTTCTCCCCTGGATGGGGATGGGCAACCCCCCCCCCCCACGACCCTAATAGAGGATAAAGCAGAAGATAATGGATGGATGGATGGAACCTTATTCATGAAAGGAGTTAAAGGTGAAGTTTTTAACGTGTCTGGTTACATAAACTGCACCCAATTAAAACATGTTCCCATGATCCTCCTCACAGCTGCACGTGTGACTCATATCCAGAAGCAGTGATGGGTCACACCATGGGAGAACCGTCCTGGAGCTCCTCAGTGTGATTACTCCTCGCTCAGTCCCAGTGGAGGCGCTGTGAGAGCTCCATCCATCACGCCGCCAGATGTTTAAGGTTCCTCGCTTCCTCACGGCTGCAGAACTCGTTCTTCATCGCGCTCCGGTTTATTTTCGTCTCACACCTGGAGGCTTCGGATTAAACGGTGATTTACAGATAAATAACATTCACATCAACGCTTTAAAGCCCAACGTGCTCCAGACTCTAGAACCCGGGGTTCCGTAGAGCTGCTCACACACTCTCACGATGACCAACGCCCTGTGGGATGAACTGGAATGGAGCGACGGTAAGCCACGCCCCCTGGTGTCTGACCTCACAACTGGCTTCTGGATGAAAGAAAATAAAAATGTCCAAACATCAGCTCAGGGTGTGATGTTATGAAGTCTCCTGTAGGTGGCCTACTATTCCTGTCTGTATGAAAGTGGCTCATGAAAATTGACACTGAATTTCATTGGACGCCTGTAAAAGGGGCGTGGCCCAAATAAACTAAGATAATCCTTTAATGGTCCACATTTCTCAGCAGCAGAGACATTAATCGGGAAAATTAAAGATAAAGATAATGTTTCTATAACGAAGTACTTTAAAAAGAAAAATAATAAATAGAGATCAATATATACAGAATAAAATAAAAATAAAATAAAATAAAAAAATAAACTACTCCATTATGTACATGGAATATAATACAGAGGGGAGACAGATTGCACAGCAATAAAGTATTGCACATAGGATTAAAAATAAATGAAAATAAATTAATTATTATTATTATTATTATTATTATTATTATTATTATTATTATTAATAATAATAGGCGGCACGCTGGCTTAGTGGTTTAGCACGTTCTCCTCTCAGCGCTAGGGATTCCCGGTTCGAATCCCCATCTGGGTGGAGTTTCCATGTTCTCCCCGTGTCTGCGTGGGTTTCCTCTGGGTTCTCCGGTTTCCTCCCACAGTCCAAAAACATGGATCAAGTCAATTGAATTCTCAAAAATTGCCCCATATAGAGTGTGTCTGTGAGTGAGTGTGTGTGCCCAGCGATGGATTGGCGTCCTGTCCTGGGTGCCCAGCGCCCGAGACGTTCTCCCCTGGATGGGCATGGGGAACACCCCCCCCCCCCCCCCCCCCCCCGCAACCCTAATAGAGGATAAAGCAGAAGATAATGAATTAATTAATTATTATGAATTACATATGAATTAATAATAATAATAATCCATTCATCCATCCATTTTCTTCCGCTTTATCCTCTATTAGGGTCGTGGTGGGGTTCCCCATGCCCATCCAGGGGGGAAAGTTTCGGGCACTGGGCAGATACCCCCAGGACAGGGGGCAATCTATCACTGGACACACACTCACTCACACAGACACACTCTATATGGGGCAATTTGGAGAACTCAATTGACCTTGATCTATGTTTTTGGACTGTGAGAGGAAACCGGAGAACCCGGAGGAAACCCATGCAAACACGGGGAGAACATGGAAACTCCACCCAGGTTGGGATTCGAACCGGGAATCCCCAGCGCTGAGAGGAGAACATGCTAAACCACTGAGCCACCGTGCCGCCTATAATAATAATAATAATAGAACCTTAAATAACATAAATATAACTTCAGGTAATTCACAGTTAATAACAAACACATATTTAAATTAAAAAAATAATTTGAACCCATAAATGTTTTAATTTAGCTTTGATCGCCTCTTAATCTGCTTTATAATTATTATTAGAACATGGTGTATAGAGGAACCTGACTGGGGAACATCACACTCCTGCCCTGCGTTCGTGAGTGATGCAGAGGGATCAATACAGACATGAGAGAACATGCCAAACCTCACATAAAGGTGAGGACCCAACACACCACGCCTCACCACACGGACACTCGGTGACCCGAGCCGTTTTAATTCTAATGAATGAGTGAGATGTTTAATAAAGAGATGAATTAAAACCCAGACTGAACCCTCAACGTGCTGCTCGAACCTCACCGAACACCCCGTTCCCTCTGAGCAGAGTTCTGATGGAACAACAGCGCCCCCTGCTGCTGCCATTCCGTTCTCACATTGAGGTCTGTATTCAGTCCTCTGCACAGAGGTTTTTAATTGAATTATTTAATTAAAACTCAGCTGTGGTCACACCTTGTTCTAAACCTTGTGTTAGAGTTGGGTGTGTTGATGAAGATTAACAAGCGATCACAGCATCTCAGTCATTCAACCATCACAAAAACAACAAGGTTTCGGTATTTCTTGATGTTTCCAAACTTGTACCTCCACATGTTCACATGTTCTCCACAAACATTCAGAACATTATTAATCAATCTGCTGAAACTGGAACTGCAGGGTCTGGATTTAAAGGAAACGAGTCTCATAATGTTACACACGTTGCATTAAAAGTGTGACTTTGGAGGAAAATAACAAAACATAACATTAACCTAACATTAACATAACATTAACATAATCACATGACCCCCTTCAGTTCTTCTGAACTGAACAAACACATTTTAAATCAAATTTAAAGTTTCCCTTTAATAATGAGATAAACATGTTCTTTTCTCACAAATTAACATTCATTATTCATTATCTTCCGCTTTATTCTATATTAGGTTCGCAGGGGGGTTCCCCATGCCCATCCAGAGGAGAACGTTTCGGGCGCCAGGCAGCCACACCCAGGACAGGGTGCCAATCCATCGCTGGGCACTCACTCACACACACACTCTATATGGGGCAATTTGGAGAACTTAATTGACCTTGATCCATGTTTTTGGACTGTGGGAGGAAACCGGAGAACCCGGAGGAAACCCACGCAGACACGGGGAGAACATGCAAACATCCACCCAGATGGGGATTCAAACCAGGAATCCCTAGTGCTGAGAGGAGAACATGCTAAACCACTAACTCACCGTGCCGCCCCCAAATTAACATAATTTAGTTATTTTTGTTCTGCAAAGCGAACCTCCAACAGATTTATAAAACACTATAACTGAGAGAAAGCTCTGTCTTTAATATTATATATTAATTTAATATTGATTAATAATAACGCATTTAAATGTGTCATGCAGAACAAATGAGTTTTATTTTATTGTTATAATAAAAAAAAAGATCAATCTCTTTATTAAATGAAATAAAAACTAGAAGTTCCTGAATAAAGTGCAGTAAACAGGAATTATTACAGATGATTAAAATGTTCCATTTAAATTCACTGTTTAAAGAACAATGCTGATTTGTCACCAGGCAACATTCTGGATGAACATTAGAATATGAACCTGCTTTAAATGTTGTTTGAATGTTGTTTGAATGTTTGACCAACACCCTGTAAATCTCTCACGCATACAACTTCAGGGTTTGTGAGCTGGAAATGTCCTTAAACGTTTTAAGCTTGTTTATCCATATTATTAATAATATTATAATCTTATAATCCTTTTATTCTGCAGTCTGATATAAACAATACTGAATAGTTTGGTTCTGTTATGATGTAAAGCGTACATATACGTGTCCTAAAGGACGTGGTGTTTAAACTGTACACCTGTACAGGTGTTTAAACTGTCTGTGGTGGATCAGTGCAGTATCATTATATACACTCACATTAACAACATGCAACTTTCTTGTTACTCGTCTCACTGCCCAATACGCTCAATTTCTCTGATCATACAGATGGACTTTGTAGTTCTACAGTTCCATTCTGTAGTCCATCTGTCTCTCTACAGACTTTGTAAGACTCTTTACTCGGTTCTCTGTTAATTACACTAACGATCAGTGGACAAATCTCTGTAACAAAGTACTGTAGTAACATTGATGTGATGGTGGTGTGTTAGTGTGTGTTGTAGTGGTACAATAATATTGGGATACAACTGTTCTGTTAGAATTACATTGTGTTCAGTCTCTGGAACTCTAGAAAGTGACGATGGTGTTTTCAGTTCAAGTTATTTATTTATATATATATATATATATATATACACTCACCGGCCACTTTATTAGGTACACCATTCTAGTAACGGGTTGGACCCCCTTTTGCCTTCCGAACTGCCTCAATTCTTCGTGGCATAGATTCAACAAGGTGCTGGAAGCATTCCTCAGAGAATTTGGTCCATATTGACATGATGGCATCACACAGTTGCCGCAGATTTGTCGGCTGCACATCCACGATGCGAATCCCCCGTTCCATCACATCCCAAAGATGCTCTATTGGATTGAGATCTGGTGACTGTGGAGGCCATTTGAGTTCAGTGAACTCATCGTCATGTTTAAGAAACCAGTCTGAGATGATTCCAGCTTTATGACATGGCGCATTATCCTGCTGAAAGTATCCATCAGATGTTGGGTACATTGTGGTCATAAAGGGATGGACATGGTCGGCAACAATACTCATGTAGGCTGTGGCGTTGCAACGATGCTCAATTGGTACCAAGGGGCCCAAAGAGTGCCAAGAAAATATTCCCCACACCATGACACCACCACCACCAGCCTGAACCGTTGATACAAGGCAGGATGGATCCATGCTTTCATGTTGTTGACGCCAAATTATGACCCTACCATCCGAATGTCGCAGCAGAAATCGAGACTCATCAGACCAGGCAACGTTTTTCCAATCTTCTATTGTCCAATTTCCATGAGCTTGTGCAAATTGTAGCCTCAGTTTCCTGTTCTTAGCTGAAAGGAGTGGCACCCGGTGTGGTCTTCTGCTGCTGTAGCCCATCTGCCTCAAAGTTGGACGTACTGTGCGTTCAGAGATGCTCTTCTGCCTACCTTGGTTGTAACGGGTGGCTATTTGAGTCACTGTTGCCTTTCTATCAGCTCAAACCAGTCTGGCCATTCTCCTCTGACCTCTGGCATCAACAAGGCATTTCCGCCCACAGAACTGCCGCTCACTGGATGTTTTTTCTTTTTCGGCGTGAAAATCCCAGTAGATCAGCAGTTTCTGAAATACTCAGACCAGCCCTTCTGGCACCAACAACCATGCCACGTTCAAAGGCACTCAAATCACCTTTCTTCCCCATACTGATGCTCGGTTTGAACTGCAGGAGATTGTCTTGACCATGTCTACATGCCTAAATGCACTGAGTTGCCGCCATGTGATTGGCTGATTAGAAATTAAATATTAACGAGCAGTTGGACAGGTGTACCTAATAAAGTGGCTGGTGAGTGTGTATATATATATATATATATATATACAAGAATAGACTGTCGAGTTTCAGATGAAAGGTCTCTTTTTCTGGCCATTTTGAGCGTTTAATTGACCCCACAACTGTGATGCTCCAGAAACTCAATCTGCTCAAAGGAAGGTCAGTTTTGTAGCTTCTGTAATGAGCTCGACTGTTTTCAGGTGTGTGAACATGATTGCACAAGGGTTTTCTAATCATCAATAAGCCTTCTGAGCCAATGAGCAAACACATTGTACCATTAGAACACTGGAGTGTTAGTTGCTGGAAATGGGCCTCTATACACCTATGTAGATATTGCACCAAAAACCAGACATTTGCAGCTAGAATAGTCCTTTACTACATTAGCAATGTATAGAGTGTATTTGTTTAAAGTTAGGACTAGTTTAAAGTTTTCTTTATTGAAAAGTACAGCGCTTTTCCTTCAAAAATAAGGACATTTCAATGTGACCCTAAACTTTTGAACGGTAGTGTATTTTTTTATACTTATATTTTTTTATACTCTATACAACAGTACGTCGTCACAAAGCAGCTTTACAGAATGAAAAGCCTTTAAACCCCCAAAGAGCGAACCGAAGCGACAGCGGCAAGACAAAACTCCCTGTCATGTTATTAAGGAGGAAACCTTGTGAGGACCGAGGCTCAGCGGGGACTCGGGCCAGGTTTTCTGTTATTCGTGTGACATCAATTTCTATAAATACATTTGGGCGGCACAGTGGCTTAGTGTTTAGCATGTTCTCCTCTCAGTGCTGGGAATTTCAGGTTTGAATCCTGATCTGGGTGGAGTTTGCATGTCCTCCCCGTGTCCACGTGGGTTTCCTCCCACAGTCTACCCCTAGTAGAGCATTAAGCGGAAGATAATGGAAGGATGAATAAATTCATGATCACACATATATATTTGTTTCCCAAAACATTTATTTACGATAAACCCACAAAATTAAGTACATATTAAGTACAAGTTTTTTTTAAACATTTGTATATATAGCCTATTATTATATAGCTTTTAAAAATTTTTAAACTTACTTACTGTCCCTATGCTGCTGTTCCCCCATGATAATAAAGGATTATCTTATAGTCTTTATAATCTGCATGCACTAACACCATGCTTTTAATTAATTTCTCTACTTTTGATCTAATTTAAATGTTTTATTTAAATGTTTTATTTTTTCATCTGTTCAACATTTTTGACCCCATAAGGAACATGAGCAGTGATCACTCCTTTTTTGTTTGCTGTATGGAGGTGATTGAGCTGATCATCAAAAAAGACATGAGGTTCGATGGCCAGCAGTGCTGGAGCTTTAGGAGCTCCACCGAGGAAATAGACCTCATCAATCGGCAGGTTCCAGCTCTTCAGAGTATTTAAAACTCGGTTAGCAGGACTCAGTGGATTCACCCCTCTAGAGGTCACCAGGTAGATACGAATAGCACGGTCATTTCCGAGATCCCGCTGTAGATTAACCAACACCTCAAAGAAGAACTTTAAAGGACCCTGAAAAAAAACATCAGCATCCGATTAGCTTACAGTTCAGTCCAGTTAGCTTTCTGTTCTGCGTTGGTTTGTAAATTTAATTTTTATTTGTCTATTCTAAAAAGTGAAAGAAGGTTTTCTGCATTTTTATTTTTAAAGAGACTCATTTTAGTAACAATTTAAGATTGTTTTAAATCTCAAACATGTAGATCATTAAATTAAACATTTAGAGAAAATCGTCAGAATGTTCAGATCTTTTTATGATTGTGATTGTGATTGGCCACATGGCAGAAATTGCAGAAATTTGTTTTCTCAGATTGCTCAGAGATATTTTGTTGCTGCAGCACAATTTTTCTAGAACTGGCCCGTGATATTTCTATTGACTCTGAAGCAGATAATAAATGTTGTGAAAGTGAAAATAAATCATAAGACCTGTATTAACATATTCTCTTGCAGTAAATATATATGTTTTTATTAACAAAACATGTATCAATAATAATTCTTAAATATAAATTATATATATAATAAAAACATAATAATTATTATTGTGTAGTTAATAAAGGGACAAACCTCTTTGAGAGGTTTTGCCTCTTCTTTTCTCTCATATTCAAAGAATTCTTGCAGCGACTTCACAGTAAATTTTTCTGACTCGTCTGAGAAAATGACTCCGTCTCCATCAAACGCAACACGCAGTGGAGATGCACTCAGATTCATCTCTCTATCAGACATGAACATGGTGGCTGCTGCAATCTCTATAAAACAGTTATAATAATAATAATAATAATAATAATAATAATAATAATAATAATAATATCTGTTAATTGCAACAAATCACAAGAAATTCAAAATAGAGAAACATTGATGAAGAACTGCTGATGTTTTTATTACTCACGTTCATCCATGCATCTCCTCACATCCTGCATGTTGGTGGAGAGATAGAGGACTGGTTTCATTGTTTTCAAATCTGCAATCAAATCCTGTACGATTTTTGTTTCCATCTCTCCTAGTTCTGTACAGGAACAAAAAATAAAATACATAAAATCCCAACTTTACAGAGTAACTCAGACCAGGACATGGAACATCTCTTGTAATTAGTTAAAATTTTCAAAGGTTAATGTCTAAAGGGGGCAAATAATTAAGCTAATGACATTAATTCTGACCCTAAAACAGTATGTAAAAGATATGAGTTTATTCTTTAAAAGTGCTATGGATTATCAGTTCTTAAACTTTTTCATTTTTAACGAATGTCATGTCATTACAAACACTGAAGAGATCATCTTTGTCTTTTCGTCTCTTAAATAACAGATTAGTTGTATTTAAGTGTCCTAACATTTCTTAATGAAAAGGCATTATTGTAAATAATATAAATAATTAATAATTAATGTAAACATACGATGGTATTTAATGCTGTTCATCATGTCCAGAGTCACATCCATAGTAACCATCAGTACTAAACGAATCTGCTTGGTGTTTATCTTCTTTTTGATCTTCTTTAACTCAGTGTTCACCTTCATCACAGCCTGTAAATACAATAGCATTTTAATATACATTAGTCTTTTCACACATGGACTTCTTAACAGTTAACTTTAAATTTATGTATTTTTATTTACACCATTTAGGCAAAATTATTTACCAATTACTTTAAAGGTGAAGATTATGATACATCATAAAATTCTTAAAATTAAACCTTCTCATAACTCAGAGCAGCCTCTTTGGACGTTTACACGAGACTGAGACTGTGTCTAAGTTAAAATGAGAATTATCCACCAACCAAATGTGAACGTTAAGGTCGTTAGTGTAACAGCTGATTTAATAAAATGTTAGAACTCAGATAATGTGATAATATCTAATAAAGATCTGCACATAAACACATCACATAAACCAATAAACAATCATACAGACAGAATGTTTCCCTCTTTTTTATTCCTAGATCAGTTTCATAATTCTGTTGAGATTTTAATGTTTCAGTGTGTGTTTGTGTGTGTGTGTGTGTACAAACAGGTAACTCTAGTGTCCATCAACACGACATGTTCAAAGTGTGGTGTTTAATTAATGTTCTAATTAAGTGGCCAGTGAGTGAATTTGGACAAAACGTGTGTGTGAGATTTAAAGATGGCTTCAGTAGAGTAGCATGTCAATAAGAGTGTAATTTAAAAGCAGAGTGAGGATGTCTCAGACCTTGATGAGGGGAAAGGCAGGACCGGGTTTTAAGGGCTGATAATCCAGTCCTCTGTCCACCAAGTTGAATAAAGCACATGGAGAAACAGCAATCGTCATGACATAATCTATTTTCTTTTCCTGTAAATCACACGAAAACAATTTCTACATAAAATATGAAAAAACATTTCATATGCTGCCAGTTATATGAATATATATATTAATGAGAGGGTGTTAAATATATAACACCCTCTCATTAAAATCAGCAAGGTCTAAAACACTACTGTCTGGTTTTCAACATCTCCAGTGCAATAAAACAAATTAAATATAAATTTAAATTAAATTTAATTTAAAATTAATTTGTAACAGATTCCTGCGGCACCTGTCCCTCATTTGGTTCTTTATTAGCTCAGTTGGGTGATTGGTTGGGTTTGTGCACGTGTTTAGTTGGGTTTGTATTTAGTCTCCGTTTCCCCTCGGTTCAGTGCACGTCTTTGGTTTGTGGTTATCTTGCCCTACGTTACTTTGTTTGTTTACCCCTCTTTTTGTTGGTGCTCCGGCACCATGTTTTAATAAATTCAGTTTTGGTTTTTATCCCGGTGTTTCCAGGTTTCTCCTTCCGCATTTCTGCCACGGTGCGTCGTTGCGCACTTGTTCCGCGCAGGTGGCACTCGTGGGAGCGTTTCCATCTGTTTGGACCGGCGTACGCAGTGGCTTACTCTTAGCCGGTGCCCGGGAAATGCTCCCTATGCGCGAGCGGAGTACGCGATTGCTTCACGTAGACGCTCATCTCCGGGGAAAAGACGGACTTTGTGACATAATTATTTATTAATGCACAAAATCATTCATTAAGTGCAGGACATAATTGTACATTTTAAAATTGTAATAAAGGAAAAAATATAATTTACTTTCACTTGTGAAATGTTGGGACAGAGGTTAAAAATAAAACTTAAAAACTGTCATCCTGCTCTTTGGGGGTTTAAAGGCTTATAACACCGTAAGGCTGTCAGGTGCAATAAAATGTGTTTGATGAATAAATACACAATAGTCAAATAGTAAAATTTGGTCAGACAATAAAGTACAAATATCTTTAAAGAACTACAAGATAAAATTTAAGAAAAATCTCCTCATCTCTGCAGCTGCTATTAAAGTTTGACTGATATTATTTATTTATTTATTATTATTTTATATATATTTTTATTTATTTATAAGATGTTTTACATTCACATTAAATTCATCAGCAGATCTAAAGCGTACTGGTCGGATGATTTAAATGATATCGTTTCATACTCTTGTTATATTTGTGATTTTAAAAAGCTTGTGTTGTGCTTTAAGTATTATTAAAATATATCATTGTAAATATTTAAAATGACACCTACTTCCGCCATGTTGTCCTGCTGATGAGGATCATGGTCAGAACGAGGATCGAGGTGTTTACAAAGTGTAATGACCGTCTCCAAGCAGTTTTATATAGTAACCAACGTCTACAGTAATATCAGATCACACCTATATTACTCTGACAACACTTACTTGCCCCACCCAGTACACCTGCCAAATGAAGTTACATCATCAGCGTTAACAAAATCAGCCAAAAATATATTTATACAGACTTCAGGAAAAGAAATGCTAAATTTATTCAGATATCATGAGAGTAACACATTTCATTAATTTATTATGTATTATTTAATCTTCACCATAATAACCTTTAAATCCAGATCCAGCAGTTTCATTTTCTGTAGATTGATTTAAATGTTCAGAATGATTATATGAGTGTAAATGTGGAAGTACACATTTGGAACCGAACTGGAAATTCAGGAAAATGTGAACATCCTGGTTTAAAACATTATGAAGACACAGGTTTTAAAGCCAATAAAGCTCTTCATTTTTTAGACCGCAGTTAAATCCAACAAATGATCCAACAAAATCCAATCTTAACAAATGGGTGTAACTTTAATACAATAATAAAAAATAAAAACCCTATGCAGCCATGCAGGATGTTCATAAACTTTAACAAATGAAATAAATAAAATAGATGTTTTGAGAATTATAACGTAATCCCACAGTGTACACTTACACACAATGCAATAAGGTACGACATCGCACAATGATAAGCTGACAGGGACAAAGAGGATGTTACCATTAAATATGACAATAAACTGATAAAACATAACAACTTAATAAAAGCATTAAATAGAGACAGCTGAAAACACTGTGACTATATGACTATTGGGGCGGCACGGTGGCTTAGTGGTCAGCACGTTCTCCTCTCAGCGCTAGGGATTCCCGGTTCGAATCCCCATCTGGGTGGAGTTTCCATGTGGAGTCTCCCCGTGTCCACGTGGGTTTCCTCCCACAGTCCAAAAACATGGATCAAATTAATTGAGTTCTCTAAAATTGCCCCATATAGAGTGTGTTTGAGTGAGTGAGTGAGTACCCAGCGATGGATTGGCGCCCTGTCCTGGGTGTATCTGCCCAGCGCCCGAAACGTTCTCCCCTGGATGGGCATGGGGAACCCCACCGCAACCCTAATAGAGGATAAAGCGGGAGATATTGAATGAATGAATATATGACTATTGTCCAATCATAACAGGGATAAGAGTTCATATGTCCGCAAGTGGCAATAAACAATTCATAAATAAATATTTCTTACTTCTATGGAATAATTTGTATATCTAACTAAATTACATGACATCACTGAGCACAGTCATCCAGGCGCATGGTTTCTCTTACCACTGCTATGCTGATGACACTCAACTTCATCTGTCTTTTGCCCCTGATGACACCACCATCTCAAATCGGGTATCTGCCCGCCTCACCAACATATCTGTCTGGATGAAAGCCCGTCATCTCAAATTAAACTTAGAAAAAACAGAGCTTCTCATTATCCCTTCTAAACCCTCAATCCATCACAACCTGACCTTCCAAATTGATGGCTCCACAATCTCCCCAACTGACTCGGTCCGGAACCTTGGGTTCACTATTGACTCCCACCTTAAACTCTCTGATCATGTGATCAAAACCGCCCGTTCTTGTAGATTCCTTCTTTATAACATAAGGAAGATCAGACCCTTTCTGACTGAACATGCTACCCAACTGCTTGTTCAAGCCCTAGTCTTATCCCGGCTTGATTATTGTAATGCACTTCTTGCCGGTATCCCAACTTCCACAATCAGACCTCTTCAACTGATTCAGAACTCTGCAGCCCGACTCGAGTTTAACCAGCCCAAGCGAACTCATGTCACTCCATTACTCATGTCCCTCCATTGGCTCCCTGTAGCTGCTCGCATTCAGTACAAGTCGCTGACTCTGGCCTACAGAACCATTTCTGGATCTTCCCCCTCTTACCTTCACTCTATCTTTTCAAAATACACTCCGACTCATTCACTTCGCTCCAGTGATGATTGCCGCCTGGCGATTCCACCTCACCGAGGAGCTCATTCTCATTCTGTGGCGTTCACCACTGCAGAATGGTGGAACCATCTTCCCAACTCTGTCTGTAAGGCAGAATCTCTAAACAGTTTTAAGAAACTACTTAAGACGCATCTATTTAACAAATACCTGTTATTAAAAAAAAAATAATAAAAAAAAAGGGGGGGGGGGGGGCGCAGCTTCGAATAACAATCAGGTTTGATGAATTTACAGTATAGTTGGTTTTCTCCATGGCTTCTGACTTGTGGTGTTCTCATTTGTAAGTCGCTTTGGACAAAAGCGTCTGCTAAATGACTAAATGTAAATGTAATGTAAATGACCGTCAGATAAACTGAAGAATGAACGTCAGTGCTATGTTTTCAAAAAGACTAAAAAATTCTCTTATATTTCTATTTTAAAAAATGAACAAAATGTTAAAAAATTTGAAATGTAAATAATGTTTAAAGGCATTGTTTAATATTAAACCTAATGCTGTGTGATTATTCTGGGATTGAACGTGTCAGATAGGTGTGTTAGGTTAATTAATTTCAGCATCTCAGGTTCCAAACGTGTCCTTCCACATTCACACTCATATAATCATTCTGAACATTTAAATCAATTTACGGAAAATGAAACTGCTGGATCTGGATTTAAAGGTTATTATATCACTGAATGACTGGCAGAAAGTGGACTGAAAATTTTTTTTTCATTACTTGAATGTTATTGTTTACTGTACTGTTTTTTTCTATTTTGTTTGCACATGTGTGTGTTGGCATTATAACAATATGTAGCACCTTGTTCCTGGGAACGCTCCACTGTGCTTTATATTGTGGAATGACAAATAAAAATAAATACTTGACTTACTTGACTTGAACAGACTGAATTCAGGAGAAATTAATGTACAATTCAACTGAAAAAACGTATTTAAATACACTGCTGCTCAATTCTGGGTGGCACGGTCGCTTAGTGGTTTAGCATGTTCTCCTCTCAGCACTAGGGATTCCCAGTTCGAATCCCCATCTGGGTGGAGTTTCCATGTTCTCCCCGTGTCCGCGTGGGTTTCCTCCCACAGTCCAAAAACATGAATTCTCCAAATTGCTCCATATAGAGTGTGTGTGTGTGTGTGTGTGTGTGAGTGTGTGCCCAGCGATGGATTGGCGCCCTGTCCTGGGTCTATCTGCCCAGCGCCCAAAACGTTTTCCCCTGGATGGACATGGGGAACCCCACCACGACCCTAATAGAGGATAAAGCAGAAGATAATGAATGAATGCTGCTGAATTCTGCTTTTTTGTCAGGAAATATTCTGGAAACACACAGGAATATAATCCTGCTCTGATTACAGTGGCAGGTTGTGCATTTTACACCGAGGCCTTCAGAAATGCTCCGTCTGAAATAATATAACCATTAATTTATGGCTATAAAACATCCTATTATAACCTTGTAATCATTTTATTCTGCAGTCTGATACAAACAATACTAAATAGTTTGGTTCTGTTTTAGATGGGTTCTGTTATGTTACTATGTACATATACGTGTCCTTAAAGTAGATACATTAAGAAAAGTCAATTAGAAATATAAGGCTAATCTATTATAACTAGTGATTTATTTATTGAGGATAATTATTTAATATTACAGATCAGAAACAGAACTCAATATACTAAAAAAAACTATTAAATATCATTTTAGGTAAATAAATAGTTAAATTAAAATATTGTTCAGAAATGCTGGTGAGCTCTGAGGGAAACTATTCTAATAATATTACACACGTTACATTGAAAGTAAAGCACTCAAGGTTCACTTGTACAGATGTTCTAATCTGAGTATCACTGAAGTTTACAGAGATTATTATACATGATGTCCAGATTAAACTGACTCTGAACGAACACATTTTTAATTAAAGTGCATTTTAAATAGTGACGTAGTGACATGATTTAGTTCATTTGTTCTGCAAAGCAAACAAAACAACCAACAGAATTATTATATATATATAAATTATATTAATTATATGTGCATACAGAGGGGAGACAGATTGCACAACAATAAGTATTGCCAATAGGATTAAAAAAACATTGGTGATAATAATAATAATAATAATAATAATAATAATAATAATAATTCATTCATTCATTATCTCCCGCTTTATCCTCTATTAGGGTCGCGGTGGGGTTCCCCATGCCCATCCAGGGGAGAACGTTTCGGGGCGCTGGGCAGGGCGCCAATCCATCGCTGGGCACACACTCACTCACACAGACACACTCTATATGGGGCAATTTTTTGAGAATTCAATTGACTTGATCCATGTTTTTGGACTGTGGGAGGAAACCGGAGAACCCGGAGGAAACCCACGCAGACACGGGGAGAACATGGAAACTCCACCCAGATGGGGATTCGAACCGGGAATCCCTAGCGCTGAGAGGCGAACGTGCTAACCACTAAGCCACCGTGCCGCAATAATAATAATAATAATAATAATAATAATAATAATAATAATAATAATAATAATAATAATAATAATAATAATATAAGCTTAAATATATAAATTTAACTTCAGGTTATTCACAGTTAATACTAAAAATATATTTTAAAAATTTACCCCTTATTCATAAATAATTTAATTTAGCTTTGATCGCCTCTTAATCTGCTTTATAATTATTATTAGAACATGGTCTATAGAGGAACCTGACTGGGGAACATCACACTCCTGCCCTGTGTTCATGAGTAATGCAGAGGGATCAATACAGACATGAGAGAACATGCCAAACCTCACATAAAGGTGAGGGCCCAACACACCACGCCTCACCACACGGACACTCAGTGACCCGAGCCGTTTTAATTCTAATGAATGAGTGAGATGTTTAATAAAGAGATGAATTAAAACCCAGACTGAACCCTCAACGTGCTGCTCGAACCTCACCGAACACCCCGTTCCCTCTGAGCAGAGTTCTGATGGAACAACAGCGCCCCCTGCGGCTGCCATTCCGTTCTCACATTGAAGTCTTTAGTGCTGATTTGAATGATTGCAGTTCTGTATTCAGTCCTCTGCACAAATTTAGATCGATGGCGTCATTAATTTTTCGAATGGAATTTTTTAATTAAAACTCAGCTGTGGTCACACCTTGTGCTAAACTTCATGAGAAAATCTTTTTCTTTATAGAGTTGGGTGTGCTGATGAAGATTAACAAGCGATCACAGCATCTCAGTCATTCAACCATCACAAAAACAACAAGGTTCCTGTATTTCTTGATGTTTCCAAACTTGTACCTCCACATGTTCACATGTTCTCCACAAACATTCAGAACATTATTAATTAATCTGCTGAAACTGGAACTGCAGGGTCTGGATTTAAAGGAAACGAGTCTCATAATGTTACACACGTTGCATTAAAAGTGTGACTTTGGGGGGAAAAAACAAAACATAACATTAACATAACATTAACATAACATTAACATGATCACATGACCCCCCCCCCTTCTTCTGAACTGAACAAACACAATTTAAATCAAATTTAAAGTTTCCCTTTAATAATGAGATAAACATGTTCTTTTCTCACAAATTAACATAATTTATACATGATTTTTTTTGTCTGAAAAGCAAACCTCCAACAAAATTATAAAACACAATAACTGACTGAAAGCTCTGTCTTTGATATTCTATATTAATTTAATATTGATTAAAATTGATTATTAATAATGCGTTTCAATGTGTTATGCAGAACAAATGAGTTTTATTTTAATGTTATAATCAAAAAAAGATCAATCTCTTTATAAAGTGATATGAAAACTAGAAGTTCAGGTTCCTGAATAAACTGCAGTCAACAGGAAGTAACACAGCTGATTAAATATACCTGTACGTAAATTCACTGGCTAAAGAACAACGAGGTATTTATTATATAAGGCTAAACTATTAGACCTGGTTATTTATTAATCGAGGATAATGATTTAATACTATAGATCTGAAACAGAACACAATATAATAATCTTTGTATCACACAACCTCCCCACATTCCTCAAAAAAAGGTTAAGTACTATTAATGATCATGTTAGGTTAATAAAAAGTTCATTTTAAATATGTTTCAGAAATGCTGGTGAGCTCTGAGTCTAAAATCATCTGAGACGGACCGAAAGTGGAAACCTGGTTTGTGGGCTGATGAGTCCACATTTCAGATTGTTTTTAGAAAAATGGACGTCAGAGTATGTGCTAAAAAAAAAAAAAAAACGTTCAGAAATCAGCTTCAGTGATGTCATAGAGGTGCATCAGTGTCCATGACATGAGTGATCTGTAAACATATACTGTATATGTGAAGGTACCAGTGATGCAGAGATTAATAATAATATTTTAAAGAGATGAATGCTGATGATTAAAGGAGGGCTTTTCCAAAGAATGCCATGCTTATTTCAGCAGGACAATGCAAGCACTCATTCTGCATGAGTATCATTAAAACAACTGAAAATTATTTATTTAAACCCAAAATAAAGGTTCAGTGGAACCCACAGATTTTACTCAGGATCATTCTGGGAATGTACACTCCGAGTGACACTCGGAAACCAGCTTGCTGTATTTCCTGTATTTTTTCAAATCTCTGTCTTTGATATTATATATAAATTTAATATGATTAATATTGATTAATAATAATGAGTTTAAATGTATTATGCAAATGAGTATTATTTTAATGTAATAGTCAGAAAAAATCATTCATCTCTTTAAATGAAATGAAAACTTGACGTTCAGGTTCCTGAATAAATTGCAGTCAACAGGAAGTAACACAGCTGATTAAATGTACACTATGTGAATTCACTGTTTAAAGAAGAATCCTGATTTTGTTGTCAGGCCACATTCTGGACAAACATTAGAATATAATCCTGATTTAAATGTTGTTTGATTGTTCATATCAACACTGAATGTTGGGTGTTTTAATATAAGAAAAAATATATATATCCTTAAAATGAAAGCATTCATACTACCAACATCCTTTCACTAATGTCACGCATACACCGGTGTTTTCTTCTACAGTTTTATGCTTGTTTACCCTTATTTTCAATTATATTACTAGAGGAAAAAATATTTTGCTAACCTGCAGCATTAATATCAAACATGATGTTATGTAATCAGATGTCCAGTTCTTGGTCATGTCACACTTGTTGGTGATAAGCATCTTTACTGCGTTTAATCATATGTAATGCCTTGGATTTATTTTTTGCATTTCTTTTATGACTAATTATTTCAATAATTAATTTCTGTGATGCCTTTAAGTCCCTGAACCAAATGTCTGGAACATCTGAACTGTGTATGGTTTAAATTAGAATTTTAAATACATTTTTATGTTGTTCTGTAGTGTACTGTCATTTTACTGTTGTGCTGGTGTACAAGTAATGATATTGTAAGGTATACATACATAATAAACCAAGGCTGGAACACAGAAAAACCTTGTCTGCTCTGCCTAGGAATCAAACCCAGGAATTTTTTTTTAATCACATATTTTTTTATATTTTCATTATTATTATATGGACCTCCTTTTTAAATATAAACGTCACCTGGTACGAGTTGCTCAAATGGGTGTGTTCACATGTATATAAGATGCTTACCTGAAGCTTCGTGTACCATTTTCTTCTGCTTTTGACAGCATCAGACAAAAAGGTAAGATAAAACAATTAACTCTGAATGAATTGTGCTGAGAATTAATGTAAAAAATGTACAAAAAAAATAATAATACTGCATATTTATGTTTTTGCAATAAACTACACAATTAAAAAAAAGTTATATTTCAGCTTTTTGCCACATAATGGAAAAGTATGAATTTACTTTCACACTGCATATGTTTTATGCAATATTTTAACATAAATTTTCTTTACAATATATTTTCATAAATATTTTTGCTTTTTTGACTCCTTATAACCATGTTTAAATGTAAGTGTTTAAAGTGGATAGTTCTGAGTGGTCTCAGGAACTAAATTTGGTCATTTACTTACATTAGAACATATGATTATTTCATTTTTTATTGTTTTATATTGTATTATTTAAACAGAGGGAATCTCATCACAGCAAACAGAAGGTGTATGTTTGCTGTTATCTCTAAAAAGTGTTTAAAAATATTAATAATATACCTGTTCTTCCTTATTGGATTTTTAAAAATTCTCTGTTTTAAACATGTGATTAAAGTAAAATAAAGTTTATTTGTCCTTTATGTATTTTTTTATTTTATTTATTTTTTATTTATTTAGTCTCTGTGATAAACCGACTGTTTATTTGAATTCACACTTCAGAAGAATTCATTCCAAAGAGACCAATGGTAAGTTGTGTGATATGGCACCATGTCTGCCACACTGACCTGTGTTAAATGTATACATACATGTAAAGGGCAGGTAGGTAGTTTTTATATATACTGTATATATAAGTTTATATATATAATAATATATATATAAGTTTATTTATTTATTTATTTATTTTTTTTTAACACATTCTTAAAAATATACATTGTGGAAATGCCTTTTTAAAAATAATTTTAGATTTTCTTGTGCTTCAGTACAGATCGCAGCACAGTTATGTATTATTAAGTAAATAAATTAAGATAAATAGAATAGTAATTATTAAATAGTATTTCTGCTTTCTACATTCATAAAGCAAATAGACTCAGTTATAATAGTGATAAAGTAATAAAGTGTTAAAACAGTAGTAGGACAGGGTTTCGATCTATCTCTGAGCACACACTCACTCACACAAACACTATATAGGGGCAATTTAGAGCATCCAGTTCACCCTAAATTCATGTTTTTGGACTGTGGGAGGAAAACAAATAACAGGGAGAAAACCCTAGTGTACATGAGAGAACATGGAAACTCCCTCCCGACCGGGATTCGAACCTTGATCCGCAGCACTGACAGGCAGACGTGCTGACAACTAAGCCACCGTGCCCCGCCCTGCTTGTAAATCACGTAAACATAACAAACAAGTGATAAACTGAGAAGGGAAGGCCACAGAGGAGCTTTATGGATGTGAAGAAAGAAGACATTAAGGGGATTGTGTCATGGAGGAGGATACTTACGATAGGGCTAAATGATGATCTTGTGACGCCCCCTAATGGAAACAGCTCGAAGAAGAAGAGCTTATAAAAACACAAAAGCAAACGCCATTTCTGCAAAGAAGTGAAATGTAAAATCAGTCTTCACTGTTTCTTATACATAAAAGTAGAAATATATAAATATAACATTATTAATGTACTCCTGTATAAATGAACACTTAATAAAGACAGTAATATATTCTACAAGTTTTTCCTGATTATTTTATTTTCTGTAACTATAGGCTTCAAGTTCAGGAAAGGGAGACGGAGGGAAGAAAAAGCAGGTAAGATGATTTTGATGATATCAGCACTCAGAAAAAAACATAACAAAAAAAAAGGAGATTCATTTAATATAATTACAATTAAAATGATAGACCCTCAACAGAAACATTGCAGAATATCTAAAAAATAAAATAAAATAAATAAAGTTAATAGAAGACAATCAATACTATAGGCTATTATAATAAAGGTTTTATTATAAATACTTTGTATTCATTTTGTTATAAACATGTTCGTTGTATACTTTCCTAAACATGAGAGTTTAAATTACAGAAGAAATGGGAGTTCTGACACCTAAAATGTAGAAAATGTCAAAATACTGACAAATTACCTGTAAAATTGTGTATATTCCTATTTCCCATAATCCTCATGTCTGTATGAATACATATAATAATCTCATAATATTTTAGAGGTTTCACTGGATAAAAGAAAAGAGGTCATGTTTTCAACATCCTGACCCCTCTGTTAATTAGTTTTATAGAAAACATTTGATTCTTTTTTAATTGTATCTGATATATGTGCAGTTGATGGGAATTTTCTCATGTACCTCTGTTCTGGTCTCCTCTTTATTCTGTTACATGGAAACAAAATCCAACAAATCTATAGACAGTATAAGACTAATTTGCTGTTGTTTTGCTTTTGTCATAAAATGATCTCAATTATATTATTTATAAATTCTAAATGAATGTTTGAATCTAACACTACATTTGAGTATCTGCCATACTTTAGAGACATGTGAGACATGGAAAGTTTGACATTGTTCAGGTGGTTCACTTAATAAAAAAATAAAAAAAATAAAACAGAAAAATGTTTAACTTTTTCTTTATTATTTTTTGTGTGAAAAGGCCTCTGAACAAATGGAAGAGAGAAAAGAGATAGATGGAGATAGAAACTTGCTATACAAGGTAAGATTTTGAATGTAGAAGCATTAACTACAATGTACACACATACAGAAGATGTCATGAAAAAAGTTTTATCATGGGAATCTGTTATACATACATCCTGACAATGAGATTTCTTTTATCTCAGACCTTTAATGATTCTGTCCATGGCCACATCAAGATACATCCACTGTTGGTCAAAATTATCGACACCCCTGAGTTCCAGCGTCTGCGCCACATTAAGCAGTTGGGAGGCGGCTATTTTGTTTTCCCAGGAGCTTCTCACAATCGCTTTGAGCACTCCATTGGGTAAAAAAGTAGATCTGTTGATTTATACAGTAACAATGTGAATCAGAAAAAAAGATTAGTAATTATCACACAGTTTTTAAAGTTAGAAATGTGTGTGTGTGTGTGTGTGTGTGTGTGTGTGTGTGTGTGTGTGTGTGTGTGTTAATAGTGTGGCTCATCTGGCGGGAACACTCGTACAAAATCTGATGGACAACCAACCAGAACTGGGGCTAACTCAAAAAGACAAACTCTGTGTCGAGATTGCAGGACTGTGTCATGACCTGGGTGAGTTATTCAAAAAAACATTTAAAGAATACTTCCTTTTAAACAAAGTGCATTAGGGTGGTTACAGTTTTCTCTCACAGTTCATAAAACATGTAATTTATGTAAACTGCAGATACTTAATTGTGAATGTGTGTGTGTGTATATCTGAGAGGTTACAGGGTGTTTCACTGCCTTTTATTTAGTATGTGTTAGGATAGGCTCCAGCATTCCCTGTTTAAATGCATAAATTAACTGCTTTTATTTGTGTTATTTTCAAAATATGTAGTTATTACAATTATAATATATGAGGTATTAATATTAAAACTGGGGTAAATACATTTGTAATGCTCCTTACAAGGAAGAGAAATATGAAGAATATGAATAAATATGTTGACATATATAATGATATATAACCTGTTGTTTCTTTATTGTTCAAATGAAGGTCACGGTCCTTTTTCACATACATTTGAAGAGTTCATGAATCATAACCCAGATGAGGTGCTGATCATCTGTGTATAAGATTTGTTTTAACAAATTCAGAAATGACACTGTGAGCGCTTTTCTTAACTGATGTTTATTTTCTCTATCTCGTCTGCAACGATTCATTAATCTGTGAAAAAAACTAAAACTACTGAAAGAAAAAGAAAAATTGGAAGGTGAGAAAATGCAGCTAGATTCAAATCATATCTGAATATAACTTTATGTTTAGTAACATTTGTTCAGATTCTTTTTTGCTATTTGATTTCATTTTCTGTGATACAGCATGAAGAGCAGTCAGTTAAAATATTTACAAACCTCATCAGAGGAGACATAGAAAATGACATGAAGAACAGAGTGTATGGAGAAGTGTTTACAGATGAAGACATTCAATTCATCAGAGACCTCATCACTGGCGAGGTAATACTGTTGTTGTTAATCCTTACAAACCTCATAGCATTGAAACGGACAGCGAAATATTGTAGCATATCAGCTTTTGGGTTTACTAATTCTTACAGGTGCCCAGCGATAGATTGGCGTCCTGTCCTGGGTGTATCTGCCCAGCGCCCGAAACGTTCTCCCCTGGATGGGCATGGGGGAACCCCACCGCGACCCTACTATAGGATAAAGTGGAAGATAATGAATGAATGAATGAATGAATGAATGAATAATTCTTACAAAATTAAAAAATATTTAAGTTTGTGTACACAGATGTTTATCATGTAAATTGAAACCGATTCTTCAAATTCAAAATGTGCAGCAGTGATTTTACAGCTATGATAGTAACTGTAACAATAAGGCAATTAGTGGCTGCAAATCATTCTGCTTGATGTAACCTCTGGGGGGGGGGGGGGGTGAGACAAGTGCTCATGCACCTCGCCATTAAAAAGAAATTTAAAGAGGTCTTAATAATGAATATGATCCTTGAATATATTTGTTTTTGGGACACATTTTAAAGCACAGTGTAAATTACAATGTCATTAATTCATCAACTATTGTGTTTTTTCAGTCACACAGGCACAGGGTATCGTTGTGTCTGAGACATTCATCCATCCATTATCTTCAGCTTTATCCTCTACTGGGGGGGGGTTCCCCATGTCCATCCAGGGGAGAACGTTTCGGGGCGCTGGGCAGATAGACCCAGGACAGGGCGCCAATCCAACACTGGACACACACTCACTCACACAGACACACTCTATATGGGGCAATTTGGAGAATCCAAATGACCTTGATCCATGTTTTTGGACTGTGGGAGGAAACCGGAGAACCCGGAGGAAACCCAAGTGGACACGGGGAGGACATGGAAACTCCACCCAGATTGAGATTCAAACCAAGAATCCCAAGCGCTAAGAGGAGAACATGCTAAACCACTAAGCCACCGTGCCGCCCAAGACATTCTTTATTTTAGAAATAATTTTAAAAATAAATCACCATGCTAAAAAGTATGTTAGTTACTACTGTACATGCATGTATAATGTCGTATCATTTATTTTATTTTTTACGCATTTATCGGTCCTTCATTTACACGCCAGTCACAGATACAATACACATTTTAAAGTGTGTCGAATAATCAGCACAGCTTCTTACTTAATGCATACAATTTTAGTAGTTTTTTTTGTTTGCGTGTCAGTTCAAGCCTCACTGTTGTACTGTAAAGTAAAGAAATTAAATCGTTGTTTTATATTGTACAGGAGGACAGAGGACATCCAGAAGGCAGGAATTTCTTGTTTGAGATTGTAAACAATAGAAAAACCGGCATCGACGTTGACAAAATGGACTACTTCAGCAGGTGACTTGTGTTTTGTAAGAACACTATAAATCATAAGCACACAGCAGCATATTTGAGATTATAATCCATTTTCTTTCTTTTTTTCAGAGACTGTCTGGGTCTGGGCCTGAAGAACCCCTTTTCTCATGAACGCTATGTGATGTTTGCAAGAGTTTGCGAAGTTGTAAAAGAAAAGACCAAAAGGATTTGCATGAGAGATAAGGTAAGTTTAAAAAAAAAAAACACATAAAAGGTAAGTTTGTAGGCAAAAAATAAAAATTGTATTATTTTGTGTTCTCTTCAGGAAGCGATCAACCTGTATGAGCTTTTTCATGTTCGCTACATGCTTCACAATAATGTCTATCAACACAGGGTGAAAATAGCCGTTGAAATGATGTGAGTATAAGTTCATGATATGGAAAAGATCATGATTCACAACATTTACAAGTTCTGTTTTTATTTACACATTAAATCCCAAAGTTTAAGATCATTTACTTTTGTACTAATGTTTGTAGGGTCATGGATGCACTCCTGAAAGCAGAACCTTTCTTCCGGCTGGACAATAAAACATTTTCTGAGGCAGCAATTGATGATGACCCTACAACATATCTGAAACTTACAGGTTTTGCCTTTATGTTGTGACAAAAACTCTATTTGAAAAAGAAACCTAGAAAATCTGTTCAGCAAACCAAATCAGACCATTTTATTATTATCATATTTTTGTTTTAATCTCCTTTTAATTTTCCTTTTGCATAATTGCCCAGACAAAAATACTATTGCATGAATTATTGGAAATAACAAAAGAGAGGATAGCTTTAAGAACAAAACAAAAATTCTCATATCACTGATACATTAAAGGAAAATATAAGTCACTATTAGGATCTAAATTTTAATTCATTTTAAATAAAAATATATTATAAAGCATAAGCACACTCAAGTATTTTTTTAAGTGCAACTTTAGTAAGTTCTGTTTAAATTTATATTTTAAATTATTGACTGTATTATTTAACACAAAGACTGCACTTTTGTTAAAGACATAAAGAATAGCAGTTTCTTACACAGACTATAGTAAATGTTAGCTTTACCCCTTAATTTACAGATGAAATTCTACAGGAAATCATGAATTCAACAGATGACAGACTTAAAGAAGCACAAAACATCCTCAGGAGAATTAACAGACGTGATCTTTACAGGATGGTCACTTGCAAAAAATTTAAACCTAATAATATCAGAGGACTGAAGGAAGACGAGGAAAATCAAAAGGTCTGAGATCAAATATAATGAAATAATTATCAACTTGTACAATAGTAAAAGTAAACGCAGATCAAAATAAGCCAGACAACTGTGTGTGTGTGTGTGTGTGTGTGTGTGTGTGTGTGTGTGTGTGTGTGTGTGTGTGTGAGATAGAAAGTGGTGAAAGAGTGGCTGAAGAAAATCAGAGGAAAAGGAAACCAAAAACTCAGACCTGATGACTTTACTTTTAAAGTAAGTAGAAACTATATTTATATTTTTAATTAATTCTGGAGCAACATGTAACTCCTAAACTTACCGACCTGACAAACTTTAACCTTTAATACTATAGATTCCGATCACAAATATAGCAATAGTCACATTAACTTTTTTTGTAATAAAATATTAAAGCATATGTATATAATGTTAAATAAATGTTAAAATGAGGTTCTTTCCAAAGTATTATGGTTATGTCCCTGCTATATGGCTCTGTGTGTAGCAGAGACATTAACAGGGTGTAAATGTACAAGTATGACCAAGTGAATTAGTAAAGAAATCAATACAAAGCTAATACAAGGTTCTTAAGTATAAGAACATACACAACATAGAAGTGTACTGTATACACAACATGTAACAGCTACAATAGAAGGAGGGAGAACATACAGTACCAAAGCAACAAAACTAACTTAAAGTAAATAAATTAAGGTAAGGATAAAAAAAAATACACCTACAAAAAATAGACCCTACATGTGGGGGTTAACTTGAAAAAGAGCATAAGAAGCAAATATTCATTAATTATATTCTGACTTCTATTAATGAGGAGACAGTTCATATAAATACATATTATAATCTCATTTAATACTTGCTGTGTTTGTTATATGCTTGAAGTGCTTTGTATAGAAACACAAAAAACAAAGATGTCTTTTTCTTTTTATACTGTTTATACAGTCTGTGGTGCACTATGATGAGAGATCATTTGCATCATTACAGAATTTTTACTAGAAACCATTGTATTTTGTGCAGCAAGACAGTTACTTATTGTGCTTAAGAGGTGTTTATGACATTGTGTTTTGTTATATTAATGTTGTATTGTATATTTAAAAAATTGGTGTAAAATACATGAAAATAAACAGCAGTGTGCAAATGGGTAAAGCTGACTGCAGCAGAGTAAAAAAAAGAAGCTAAACAGGTGACGAGACTGTGTGACTTATTTAAGGTATATAATGTAGCTTTATGTAAACACCCTGTTTTTTTTATTTTTTTATTGAAAAAGATTTTTAAAACGGAAAGAAATAAGCTATTGTTTCATAAATATGGCTAACACAGTGATTCTGAATTATTTTCTGTTAAGCCCCCCCTAGGAAGAAGTAAACTTTTTGCGTCCCTACACCCCCCCCCCCCCCCCCCCCCCCCCCCCCCCCATGACAAAATGGGATGAAAAAGTATTTTTATATCCTTTTTTATATCCATATTTTTGTATCCTTATTAACAATAAAGAAAACAAAAAAGAAAGAAATATAGATCAACTTAGAACAAAGAATAATGTAATTAACTTTGTTTTTTAGTTTTTAACAGAAACGAATGAATTCCTTATTTAAACGTGAAACATTTTTGAACTGACTGCATTTGATACTCATTCATTCATTATCTCCCGCTTTATCCTCTATTAGGGTCGCGGGGGGGGGGGGGGTTCCCCATGCCCATCCAGGGGAGAACATCTCGGGCGCTGGGCAGATAGACCCCGGACAGGGCGCCAATCCATCGCTGGGCACACACTCACTCACACAGACACACTCTATATGGGGCAATTTGGAGAATTCAATTGACTTGATCCATGTTTTTGGACTGTGGGAGGAAACCGGAGAACCTGGAGGAAACCCACGCAGACACGGGGAGAACATGGAAACTCCACCCAGACGGGGATTCGAACCGGAATCCCCAGCGCTGAGAGGCGAACGTGCTAAACCACTAAGCCACCGTGCTGCTGCATTTGATACTGAAAAATGAAATTAAATAAAATCAATAAATAATAATAAATTCAAATTCATCAGCAACATTAATTCAGGAGCTCAATTTATTAAAACTTTAACCTACAAAACAAAAATGAATACAACAATTTGTGCTGTTTTTTTTTTTTTGAGGAAGTCATAACTAATGTCTCCAACCCGTCCGTTTTGCGGCGCACAGCTTTTCTGAAGTAGCTTTCATAAAGCATTAATATTTGCTGGTTATACTCGTCACGTTTTCAGATTTAAAAACTGAAGCGGTTATCAGCGTGATCGAGGTGTAATGTCTTTAATTGATCGAGGTGTAATGTCTTTAATTGATCGGGGTGTAATGTCTTTAATTGATTGGGGTGTAATGTCTTTAATTGATCGGGGTGTAATGTCTTTAATTGATGGGGGTGTAATGTCTTTAATTGATCGGTGTGTAATGTCTTTAATTGATCTGGGTGTAATGTCTTTAATTGATCGGGGTGTAATGTCTTTAATTGATCTGGGTGTAATGTCTTTAATTGATCGGGGTGTAATGTCTTTAATTGATCGGGGTGTAATGTCTTTAATTGATGGGGGTGTAATGTCTTTAATTGATCGGGGTGTAATGTCTTTAATTGATGGGGGTATAATGTCTTTAATTGATCGAGGTGTAATGTCTTTAATTGATGGGGGTGTAATGTCTTTAATTGATGGGGGTGTAATGTCTTTAATTGATCGAGGTGTAATGTCTTTAATTGATCGAGGTGTAATGTCTTTAATTGATCGGGGTGTAATGTCTTTAATTGATTGGGGTGTAATGTCTTTAATTGATTGGGGTGTAATGTCTTTAATTGATCGGGGTGTCATGTCTTTAATTGATCGAGGTGTAATGTCTTTAATTGATCGAGGTGTAATGTCTTTAATTGATCGGGGTGTAATGTCTTTAATTGATCGGGGTGTGATGTCTTTAATTGATCGGGGTGTAATGTCTTTAATTGATCGGGGTGTAATGTCTTTAATTGATCGAGGTGTAATGTCTTTAATTGATCGGGGTGTAATGTCTTTAATTGATCGAGGTGTAATGTCTTTAATTGATCGGGGTGTAATGTCTTTAATTGATCGGGGTGTAATGTCTTTAATTGATCGGGGTGTAATGTCTTTAAGTGA
Organism: Corydoras sp. C115; assembly: GCA_019802505.1. Classification (NCBI taxonomy): domain Eukaryota; kingdom Metazoa; phylum Chordata; class Actinopteri; order Siluriformes; family Callichthyidae; genus Corydoras; species Corydoras sp. C115. The sequence goes on along the minus strand of JAFMOC010000338.1, from coordinate 34,820 downwards.
CGCCTTTGTTTATTTGGCTTCACGCTGTCCGCTGCCAACATTTAAGGACACAGAGGACACACCGGTCTTTCTTCGTCTCCACCTCAGTTACAGTGAAGTTACAGTGAAGCCAGGCGCTACGTTCACTTCGACATTTAGTTTTCGGTTGACTTTTGTTGCTCTTGTTATCTTCGTCTCTCTCCGTCTTTCTCTCCTCATCTCTGTTAAATATTTCTCCATGTTGTCTCTTGAGGGTTTGTTCAATTCACTTAATATCACTTGCTCTGTGATATCTTGTTATGCACCCCCCCCCCAGGCACCGCACTGCCCCATTATTTGAGAAGTATTGGCCTAACTGGACGACCATGCCAGAAAACATAATGGACAAAACTATCACTAAGAAATCTGTCCACTCATATCAAACAGAATTACTTTTCAATAACTTGGGGGGGGGGGGGGGGGGGGTGTTTCTCCATGCCCAATCATGGAAGAACGATTGGGCGCTGGGCTGTTACACCCAAGACAGGGTACCAATCTATCACTGAACATTTTACTTCTCATTTTACAGTTTGTCAAACTGAACTATGGAAACGGGGACAAGGATCCTATTGAGAATCAGAGATTCTACAGAAAACATAATCCGGATGTGGGAGTAACGCTGACGAGAAATGAGGTCTAAGATCATTTACAATCTAAATTATTTTTAAAAGGTATAGACAAGACATGAATGGGTTCACAAATTTGTACTCAATAAATAAATGTTTCCACAGATTTCTTACCTTCTGCCAAGGAATTTTGAGGAAGTGAAGGTGATGCTTTTTTATACTGGACCTGAAAGAAACATCCAGGAATTAGTGGCCACTCCTGAGGATGATCAGGATGATGGCAATCAGGATAATGACAATCAGGATAATGACTATTTTCCTAGACCAAAGGCCTTCTGGCGTATTGTAAAGGAGAATCTGAATTAAAAAAATGATAACAAAGCACAAAGAAGAGATACATTAGAAAAGCATGGTGATGGTTAACTGATTATTAATTGTTATATCTCAGTATCTATACTTTTTTCTATACTGTTTGTTTGATGATTTCAAATTTCAACCTATACATTTATTTGCTGTGTGAGCAGAGGTACTGTTAGACCCTCTGAACTAGAATACATGTGGTGATAGGCAAAACATTTTAAGATAAAACTACTAAATCACACTTAATTGGCCTAAAAAAAAAGATTATGCTTTAGTAGGTATGTTTTAATAATAGAAATACAGTGTAATTTTAAAGTATCTATGATAAATTTAGGTTTTATATTTTCTTAAATTGCACACCCGACACAGTGAAGAAAATAGAGAGAAAATAAAGAAACTGAAATAGAATTACAATCAAATAAAATACCATGTTAAAAGACCAACTTTTACTTTAATAAATAAACAGCCCTACATAATTAATTAAACACAATCTATTAACTAAAGATTGATTCTATAAAAGCTAATTGATAGTTATCTGCATCTTTTTGGTTTTTGTTTGATGTTAAACTTGTAGTTAAGGTCTTGTGGGTAATTTTTGTGTGTAATTTTCCTCATTTATGAAGTGGATTTCTGTAAAACAGCTTTGTGAATGATATTTAATGGGAATATAAATAAAATGGAATTGAACTGAATCCATACCTCAGCTTTCTTTCGTTATTAAGTTCTATATAAGTTCTTGTGGGTGGTGCAAATGCCAGGAGGAAAAGTTCTTTAATGCATGTAGATCCCTGAGAATGTTTTTATATTTGTCTAAGATAAGTGAATTGTAAAGGTTTAGGTAAAGGACACCTTGTGTTGCCCTCCCAGAATTATCCTTCACAAATTATTTATAATTATTTAGAATTCCTTGTGCAAAGGGCAAGAAGGTATCAGGGACAGGTCATCACAGGACAGACCCACATTTATGAACAAAGTTATTAAAGTTAATTAAAAATTTTTAGTTCACATAGTAACCTGTCATTGGTCTGGAAAATAGTTTTTTAAAGATTAGTAACATACATTACAGTAAGTATTTAAAGTTTTATTAGGTTTGTTTAAAAGTAAGTTAAAGCATAAGTTGAAGTTGGTCACGATCCAGCCGTCCTCAGAGACGATGAACCCCGAGCCGGTGGACACCTCCTCCTGGTACCTCCTCCTGGTTCTCATACAGGGACCTGAGGAACCACGTGAGGACACGATGGATCTGAGACCTTTAATAGTTCATCCATAATAATCAATACGATCGGTGATCGAGTAGAAACCCGCGGCCCTCGAACCCAGAGCCGCCTGATGACCCCTGACCTCTGACCGGTTCCTAAACCATGATGAAGCTTTGATCTCCTCACCTTCTGAACAGTTCCAGGTGGACGACCGCAGGTGAGATTTTGTCCACCACGTCCGCGATGAAGTTAAATTTGTAGCGCATGCTGCCGGGGTTCCGCCAACCTGAGAACACAAAGACTTCAGGTTCTCTGAGTTTATTTAAAAACTGAAGTTAGCTCGGGTTCAATCAGGTCATCTTCACACGACGCGGCGTCAGGGTTCCGTCCAGTTTCTGTTCATTTTACAGCTTTGTTCAAACTTAAGTGATTTTTTTATTATATATTATTCATCCATTATCTTCTGCTTTATCCTCTATTAGGGTCGGGGGGGGGGTTCCCCATGTCCATCCAGGGGAGAACGTTTCGGGCGCTGGGCAGACTCAGGACAGGGCGCCAATCCATCACTGGACACACACTCACTCACACACACACACACTCTATATGGGGCAATTTTGAGAATTCAATTGACTTGATCCATGTTTTTGGACTGTGGGAGGAAACCGGAGAACCCGATGGAAACCCACGCAGACACGGGGAGAACATGGAAACTCCACCCAGATGGGGATTCGAACCGGGAATCCCTAGAGCTGAGAGGAGAACATGCTAAACCACTAAGCCACCGTGCCACCTATAATAATAATAGAAGCTTAAATAACATAAATATAACCCCAGCTTATTCACAGTTAATAACAAACACATATTTAAATTAAAAAAAAGAATTGACCTGAGACCTTTTAATTCTAATGAATGAGTGAGATGTTTAATAAAGAGATGAATTAAAACCCAGACTGAACCCTCAACTCGAACCTCACCGAACACCCCGTTCACTCTGAGCAGAGTTCTGATGGAACAACAGCGCCCCCTGCTGCTGACATTCCGTTCTCACATTGAGGTCTGTATTCAGTCCTCTGCACAGAAGTTTTTAATTGAATTTTTTAATTAAAACTCAGCTGTGGTCACACCTTGTGCTAAACCTTGTGTTAGAGTTGGGTGTGTTGATGAAGATTAACAAGCGATCACAGCATCTCAGTCATTCAACCATCACAAAAACAACAAGGTTCCTGTATTTCGTGATGTTTCCAAACTTGTACCTCCACATGTTCACATGTTCTCCACAAACATTCAGAACATTATTAATCAATCTGCTGAAACTGGAACTGCAGGGTCTGGATTTAAAGGAAACGAGTCTCATAATGTTACACACGTTGCATTAAAAGTGTGACTTTGGGGGAAAAAAAAACAAAACATAACATTAACATAACATTAACATGATCACATCACAAACCCCCCACCCGCTGCTGTTCCCTGAACTAAACAAAAACATTTTAAATCAAAGTTTCTCTTTAATAATGAGATAAACATGTTCTTTTCTTATTAACAATTTTTTTTTGTTCTGCAAAGCAAATAACCAACAGAATTATAATGCACAATAACAATATGTGAACTATATATAAAATATGAAACTATATATAAAATGTGTAATACTCTTCAAAATTTAAATTTAAATAACAGGGTAAGCGGGGTCCGTGACCCATAATTTCGTTACTATCTCATGTAACAATGTGATATTAATGATAATAAAATTTTCTTGAATCTTGAACTGACTGAAAGCTCCGTCTTTGATATTCTATATTAATTTAATATTGATTAAAATTGATTATTAATAATGCGTTTCAATGTGTTATGCAGAACAAATGAGTTTTATTTTAATGTTATAATCAAAAAAAGATCAATCTCTTTATAAAGTGATATGAAAACTAGAAGTTCAGGTTCCTGAATAAACTGCAGTCAACAGGAAGTAACACAGCTGATTAAATATACCTGTACGTAAATTCACTGGCTAAAGAACAACGAGGTATTTATTATATAAGGCTAAACTATTAGACCTGGTTATTTATTAATCGAGGATAATGATTTAATACTATAGATCTGAAACAGAACACAATATAATAATCTTTGTATCACACAACCTCCCCACATTCCTCAAAAAAAGGTTAAGTACTATTAATGATCATGTTAGGTTAATAAAAAGTTCATTTTAAATATGTTTCAGAAATGCTGGTGAGCTCTGAGTCTAAAATCATCTGAGACGGACCGAAAGTGGAAACCTGGTTTGTGGGCTGATGAGTCCACATTTCAGATTGTTTTTAGAAAAATGGACGTCAGAGTATGTGCTAAAAAAAAAAATGTTCAGAAATCAGCTTCAGTGATGTCATAGAGGTGCATCAGTGTCCATTACAATGAGTGATCTGTAAATATATACTGTATATGTGAAGGTACCAGTGATGCAGAGATTAATAATAATATTTTAAAGAGATGAATGCTGATGATTAAAGAAGGGCTTTTTCCAAAGAACGCCATGCTTATTTCAGCAGGACAATGCAAGCACTCATTCTGCATGAGTATCATTAGAACACTTAAAATCATTTATTTCAACCTAAAATAAAGGTTAAATGTAACAATCAACACACAAATTTGACTAGGGATCATTCTGGGAGTGTACACTCCGGTCCAGCAGGGTGAGTGTGTTGATCAGGTTTTAAAAAATAATTCCAAATGTTTTAAATGACATCTCCAACACCCTGTTAACAATAACATCACCAACACCCTGTTAACAATAACATGAACAGCGGTTTTATATTTTTTAAATGTCTCCATTCCCGTCCTTCCACATTTTGTCATTGTTTTTTCTACTTTTAGAACACGTATATGTACGCAGTAACATCATAACAGAACCGATCTGAAACAGAACCAAACTACTCAGTAATGTTTATATCAGACTGCAGAATAAGATTATAATATTATTAATAATATGGATGAACAATCTTAAAACTTTTAAGGATATTTCCAGCTCACAAACCCTGAAGCTGTATGCGTGATGAGGTGTTGTCGCCCATCATCTGTATATCTGTACAGGGTGTTGGTCTTAGAAATTCAAACAACATTCAGAGCAGGATTATATTCTAATGTTCATCCAGAACGTTGCCCCACAACAAAATCAGCATTGTTCTTTAAACAGTGAATTTACATAGATTACATTTAATCAGCTGTAATAATTCCTGTTTCCTGCAGTTTATTCAGGAACTTCTAGTTTTTATTTCATTTAAAGAGATTGATCTTTTTTTTCTGACTATAACATTAAAATAAAACTCATTTGTTCTGCAAAACAAATGTAAACTCATTCTTTTTATTCATATTAACTTATTATATAATGAGATTTCACTCAGTTCTTGTGTGTTATAATTCTGTTATTGTTCTGAATGTCTGTAGGAGTGAAAATGTGGATGAAGTTTGGAATCATAAGGAAATACAGGAAGCTGGATTTTGTGGTTGACCGAGTGACTGAGACGCTGAAATCAAAAACTTCATCACACCCAACAGTCTGAACAACGTGTTCAATCCCATAATCACACAGAATTACCTTCAATCAATATCAATGCTAACATTATTTAAATCTTAAAAACATTCTGCTGTTTTAAAGAATGAAACTTAGTTTAAACATTATATTAAATAATTATCGAGATTGAGAATCGGTTAATGAACTAAACTTTAAACTATTGGCTACGGATTAGATTCATCATGTCAGTGATATAACAGTGACCGTTTAAAACTAGCCTTAATAAAACAATAAACAGATTATAAACTGTAACTGTGGAAGGACGGGTATGGAGACATTTAAAAACGTTCAGAAATCAGCTTCAGTGATGTCATAGAGGTGCATCAGTGTCCATTACAATGAGTGATCTGTAAACATATACTGTATATGTGGTAGGTACCAGTGATGCAGAGACTAATAATAATATTTTAAAGAGATGAATGCTGATTATTAAAGGAGGGCTTTTCCAAAGAATGCCATGCTTATTTCAGCAGGACAACGCAAGCATTCATTCTGCATGAGTATCATTAAAAACACTTATTTAAATAATTAATATTTATAACAACATTTATTTAAACCCAAAATAAAGGTTAAATGTAACAATCAACACACAGATTTTACTCAGGATCATTCTGGGAGTGTACACTCCGGTCCAGCAGGGTGAGTGTGTTGATCAGGTTTTAAAAAATAATTCCAAATGTTTTAAATGTTAATGTGAGATATTTGTTCAGATTTAGTTTAAACATTATATTAAATAATTATCGGGATTGAGAATCGGTTAATGAACTAAACTTTAAACTATTGGCTACGGATTAGATTCATCATGTCAGTGATATAACAGTGACCGTTTAAAACTAGCCTTAATAAAACAATAAACAGATTATAAACTGTAACTGTGGAAGGACGGGTATGGAGACATTTAAAAAATATATAAACAACAGCTGTTCATGTCATTGTTAAAACAGGGTGTTGGTGATGTCATTGTTAACAGGGTGTTGGAGATGTTATTCAAAACATTATTTTTTAAAACCTGATCAACACACTCACCCTGCTGGACCAGCTCGTACACTCCCAGAATGATCCTGAGTAAAATCTGTGACTTCCACTGAACCTTTATTTTGGGTTTAAAATAAATGATTTTCAGTGTTTTTAATGATACTCATGCAGAACGAGTGCTTGCATTGTCCTGCTGAAATAAGCATGTCGATCTTTGGAAAAAGCCCTTCTTTAATCATCAGCATTCATCTCTTTAAAATATTATTATGTTCAAGTAATTTATTTATAGAGTGTTTTTTACAAGTATATTGTCACAAAGTGGCTTAACAGAATTAAAAGCCTTTAAACCTCCAAAGAGCGAGCCGAAGCGACAGTGGCAAGAAAAAACTCCTTGTTATGTTGTTATTTTAAGGAAGAACCCTTGTGAGGACCGAGGCTCAGTGGGGGACTCATCCTCCTTGAGCGGCCGGGCAGCATCAACAGTGTTAACAGACTATTATTAATCTCTGCATCACTGGTACCTTCACATATACAGTATGTGTTTACAGATCACTCACGTCATGGACACTGATGCACCTCTATGACATCACTGAAGCTGATTTCTGCACGTTTTTTGCTGATGGTCTCTTATTTTTAGCACCAAAACCAGCTTCCTGTATTTCTTTGTTTCCAAACTTCATCCACATTTTCACAAACATTCTGAACATTTTTTTATATATCTGTTAAAACTGAAACTGCTGGATCTGGATTTAAAGGTTATTATATCTGAATATCTGAATGATTGGCATAAAGTGGACTGAACAGACTGAATTCAGGAGAAATCAACGTTTAATTCAGCTGATGAAACTGATTCTAATAAACTGCTGTACAATTCTGCTTTGCTGTCACGAAACATTCTGGAAACAAATGGAAATATAATCCTGCTTTGAATGTTGTTTGTTCAAAGCCAGAGTTCATAGCAACACTGCATGTTGGGTGTGTTAATATAAAAAAAATGAAAGCATTCATACCATCAACATCCTTTCAATATTGTCACGTATACACCTGTTAGTGTTTCCATCTCCAGCCTGAAGCTTGTTCATTCATATTTTCTATTATTGTAATTTTCTGTATATTAAACACATTTTCTTTTTTTTAACCCATATCCATCCAAAACTTTTACCAAGACCTCATTATTATTTATATTAATCATGTGACCTCATGCATTCTTTTTTCAATTAATGGGCAAAAAATGTATACACCATTTAAAATCACTTAGAAATCAAAATTCCCCCCAAAAAAGCGAGTGTCCTGAATAAACTCTTGTGCATCTTTTGAAATTCAAATAAATAAAAGGGCAGCGCATTTCCAAAAACTCAACCAAAGAGATTAATCTGTAAACTGAATAAAAGTGACCAAAAACCACAAAACTAAACGGATTACATCTGTAAAGTTCAGTTATCATAACTGCATTAAGATGATAAAAATATAATATATATAATAAAATAACAAAGATACCTATGCCAAAAGTGAGGTTTACAGTGAGGTTTAAAGTGAGGTGAAAATCTGATCAAAATAAAATCATTTCAAAATGTTATAATAATGTTAATGTTATAATCAAAAAAAGATCAATCTCTTTATAAAGTGATATGAAAACTAGAAGTTCAGGTTCCTGAATAAACTGCAGTCAACAGGAATTAACACAGCTGATTAAATATACCTGTACGTAAATTCACTGGCTAAAGAACAACGAGGTATTTATTATATAAGGCTAAACTATTAGACCTGGTTATTTATTAATCGAGGATAATGATTTAATACTATAGATCTGAAACAGAACACAATATAATAATCTTTGTATCGCACAACCTCCCCACATTCCTCAAAAAAAGGTTAAGTACTATTAATGATCATGTTAGGTTAATAAAAAGTTCATTTTAAATATGTTTCAGAAATGCTGGTGAGCTCTGAGTCTAAAATCATCTGAGATGGACCGAAAGTGGAAACCTGGTTTGTGGGCTGATGAGTCCACATTTCAGATTGTTTTTAGAAAAATGGACGTCAGAGTATGTGCTAAAAAAAAAAAAAAAAAACGTTCAGAAATCAGCTTCAGTGATGTCATAGAGGTGCATCAGTGTCCATTACAATGAGTGATCTGTAAACATATACTGTATATGTGAAGGTACCAGTGATGCAGAGACTAATAATAATATTTTAAAGAGATGAATGCTGATGATTAAAAAAGGGCTTTTCCAAAGAACGCCATGCTTGTTTCAGCAGGACAATGCAAACACTCATTCTGCATGAGTATCATTAAAAACACTGAAAATTATTTATTTAAACCCAAAATAAAGGTTAAATGTAACAATCAACACACAGATTTTACTCAGGATCATTCTGGGGGTGTACACTCCGGTCCAGCAGGGTGAGTGTGTTGATCAGGTTTTAAAAAATAATTCCAAATGTTTTAAATGACATCTCCAACACCCTGTTAACAATAACATCACCAACACCCTGTTAACAATAACATGAACAGCGGTTTTATATTTTTTAAATGTCTCCATTCCCGTCCTTCCACATTTTGTCATTGTTTTTTCTACTTTTAGGACACGTATATGTACGCAGTAACATCATAACAGAACCGATCTGAAACAGAACCAAACTACTCAGTATTGTTTATATCAGACTGCAGAATAAGATTATAATATTATTAATAATATGGATGAACAATCTTAAAACTTTTAAGGATATTTCCAGCTCACAAACCCTGAAGCTGTATGCGTGATGAGGTGTTGTCGCCCATCATCTGTATATCTGTACAGGGTGTTGGTCTTAGAAATTCAAACAACATTCAGAGCAGGATTATATTCTAATGTTCATCCAGAACGTTGCCCCACAACAAAATCAGCATTGTTCTTTAAACAGTGAATTTACATACAGTACATTTAATCAGCTGTAATAATTCCTGTTTCCTGCAGTTTATTCAGGAACTTCTAGTTTTTATTTCATTTAAAGAGATTGATCTTTTTTTTCTGACTATAACATTAAAATAAAACTCATTTGTTCTGCATAACAAATGTAAACTCATTCTTTTTATTCATATTAACTTATTATATAATGAGATTTCACTCAGTTCTTGTGTGTTATAATTCTGTTATTGTTCTGAATGTCTGTAGGAGTGAAAATGTGGATGAAGTTTGGAATCATAAGGAAATACAGGAAGCTGGATTTTGTGGTTGACCGAGTGACTGAGACGCTGAAATCAAAAACTTCATCACACCCAACAGTCTGAACAACGTGTTCAATCCCATAATCACGCAGAATTACCTTCAATCAATATCAATGCTAACATTATTTAAATCTTAAAAACATTCTGCTGTTTTAAAGAATGAAACTTAGTTTAAACATTATATTAAATAATTATCGAGATTGAGAATCGGTTAATGAACTAAACTTTAAACTATTGGCTACGGATTAGATTCATCATGTCAGTGATATAACAGTGACCGTTTAAAACTAGCCTTAATAAAACAATAAACAGATTATAAACTGTAACTGTGGAAGGACGGGTATGGAGACATTTAAAAAATATATAAACAACAGCTGTTCATGTCATTGTTAAAACAGGGTGTTGGTGATGTCATTGTTAACAGGGTGTTGGAGATGTTATTCAAAACATTATTTTTTAAAACCTGATCAACACAGTCACCCTGCTGGACCAGCTCGTACACTCCCAGAATGATCCTGAGTAAAATCTGTGACTTCCACTGAACCTTTATTTTGGGTTTAAATAAATGATTTTCAGTGTTTTTAATGATACTCATGCAGAACGAGTGTTTGCATTGTCCTGCTGAAATAAGCATGTCATTCTTTGGAAAAAGCCCTTCTTTAATCATCAGCATTCATCTCTTTAAAATATTATTATGTTCAAGTAATTTATTTATAGAGTGTTTCTTACAGTATATTGTCACAAAGCGACTTAACAGAATTAAAAGCCTTTAAACCCCCAAAGAGCGAGCCGAAGCGACAGTGGCAAGAAAAAAACTCCTTGTTATGTTGTTATTTTAAGGAAGAACCCTTGTGAGGACCGAGGCTCAGTGGGGGACTCATCCTCCTTGAGCGGCCGGGCAGCATCAACAGTGTTAACAGACTATTATTAATCTCTGCATCACTGGTACCTTCACATATACAGTATGTGTTTACAGATCACTCACGTCATGGACACTGATGCACCTCTATGACATCACTGAAGCTGATTTCTGCACGTTTTTTGCTGATGGTCTCTTATTTTTAGCACCAAAACCAGCTTCCTGTATTTCTTTGTTTCCAAACTTCATCCACATTTTCACAAACATTCTGAACATTTTTTTATAAATCTGTTAAAACTGAAACTGCTGGATCTGGATTTAAAGGTTATTATATCTGAATATCTGAATGATTGGCATAAAGTGGACTGAACAGACAGAATTCAGGAGAAATCAACGTTTAATTCAGCTGATGAAACTGATTCTAATAAACTGCTGTACAATTCTGCTTTGCTGTCACGAAACATTCTGGAAACAAATGGAAATATAATCCTGCTTTGAATGTTGTTTGTTCAAAGCCAGAGTTCATAGCAACACTGCATGTTGGGTGTGTTAATATAAAAAAAATGAAAGCATTCATACCATCAACATCCTTTCAATATTGTCACGTATACACCTGTTAGTGTTTCCATCTCCAGCCTGAAGCTTGTTCATTCATATTTTCTATTATTGTAATTTTCTGTATATTAAACACATTTTCTTTTTTTAACCCATATCCATCCAAAACTTTTACCAAGACCTCATTATTATTTATATTAATCATGTGACCTCATGCATTCTTTTTTGAATTAATGGGCAAAAAATGTATACACCATTTAAAATCACTTAGAAATCAAAATTCCCCCCAAAAAAGCGAGTGTCCTGAATAAACTCTTGTGCATCTTTTGAAATTCAAATGAGTAAAAGGGCAGCGCATTTCCAAAAACTCAACCAAAGAGATTAATCTGTAAACTGAATAAAAGTGACCAAAAACCACAAAACTAAACGGATTACATCTGTAAAGTTCAGTTATCATAACTGCATTAAGATGATAAAAATATAATATATATAATAAAATAACAAAGATACCTATGCCAAAAGTGAGGTTTACAGTGAGGTTTAAAGTAAGGTGAAAATCTGATCAAAATAAAATCATTTCAAAATTTTTACTGATCTGAAAACTTCACCTGAAAAAAATTTATTATCTATAAAGTAAAAATTAAATACGTCCATTTATGTTCACCCTTAAAATGGTTTTTAAACCCATTTTGCTTCTTAAAAGTTGCTGTTTTGTGGTAGCTTTATTGATCAGTTGTATTCTGTATAAACATGATAAAAACAGCACCACTGAACATCATTGTATGTATATATTGTTCTCCCAAATATAATACATCAACCTCAGAATGATAAACACAAATTAATTCATATTTGGAATTAAGGCGGTACATAAAGTGTTTTCACAAACCTTTCTTTTTATATTACGATTTTCCTGGTTAATAAGCCGTCTGATTAAATTACAGGGGTGGCACTGTTCAAATGGGTGTGTTCAAGATGCAGATAAAACGCGTGTACCTGAAGTTGATGCATCATTTTTCTGCTGTCCTGCAGCATCAGATAAACAGGTAAGATGAGGTTCCGATATTACATGCTTTTCTATTTCTACTAATGAAGCTTAGAGTTTAAATGAATTAAATAAAAAAGCAAATTAACATTATGTGTTAGAATAATTTTATTTAATTGTGTTTTGTTAAATATAATAATTATTTGCTGAAGAGTTATTATTTAGACACTTTAATTTTGACAAGGTGTGGTCAAATTACAGACAAATACTTGCATCATATCATGGGTCGGAGTCATGGATTAAAGTACTTTAGGGGATAAGACAAATACAGTATTACATATACACAGGCAAAACATTTTTTATTAATATATATATATATATATATATATATATATATATATATATATATATATATATATATATATAAAATAAAAGCCCTGTGAAAAGGAATTGCAGGAATGTACATTTGGTTTGAGAACTCCCGGTTCTGCTCTACTGAAAACAATATTAGATCATTTGCATTTTTTTTAAAGCAAAAACAAAATACTAAATTCATAATTAAATACATTTGATCCTGTAACATAATTTAATCATTAATGCATTAAAGGTCATATTTGGTAAAATCTCATTTTTGGTCTTGATTTCAGTCATTCATTAAAGTAAGATTAAAAGACGGAGGCTTGAGTAAAGAGAAACCATGGAAACAGATCAACAGGTAAGGACGTTAATGTATCAAACATTTTTAAATGTTTTTATAAATATTTCACTTTTTTAAAAATGACAGGTTTACAAAAATCCAAAGAATCAACAAATAATAAAGACATTGTCTTCCCTCTGTATTATACATCATGTACATAATCGAGGAGTTTATTTTATTTTGTATATACTGATTTCCATTTTTTCTTTTCCATACTTGATACATACTTGAAATGTGAATTTGTCCATTGTGGGACCAATAAAATATTATCTTCTCTTATTTTCAGTTAAATACAGACACTTAAGATTAAAATAACTTTAGTAAATTACAAGCTTAATATCAAATTAAAATCACCAAACTCAATGCTGGTCTGATCACAAACACAAAAGTTAACAAATATATCAATAAAGCAGATCACCTGACTGGAAATGAGAACCAATAACCAAAGAGCACTCCTCACACATAAGTGTAAAAGCATCATATATAATCAATACATTATCAGTTGATAAATTTAATTTTGTAAAACTGATCATCAAAGGAAAGTTCAGTTCAATATTGTGAGGGTAAATAAGAAAATTTATATATTTTAGTCGCGGTAGTTTTTTGTTGTAAATGAAATATTAAAAAAGTAAATGTCTTGTAGTTATTTTTAAATAACATAAAAAATGTATTTATTTATATTATCTTAAACTTTAAGCCCACATTGAGCCAACTAAGGTAAAAAGTGACCCCCTAACATAAAGACTCCTTACTCATCCTCTTTTACAGAGTTTACAAATTCATATACACAACAACCAGCAGAGACGTAATGACAGTAATCACTCACACATTGCTTTAAGAACCAAATTCTAATTAAAACAGAACTGTTAAAGTGAAAGATCAGCTTTATATTAACTGTCTTAACTTTGTTAACCAAGTGTCACTGCAGATTTTTATTTTAGGAAAAAATATAGCTGAAGTGCACAGTCCTTTACTTTTATGTAAATTTTTATTTATTTATTTTTTTTACAAGAATTCAACTACAGCTGCCAATGAAGAAGAAGAAGAAGAAGAAGAAGAGGAACGATACAAGGTACATTTTTAATTGTTGAGGCAAACGTATTGAAATACTGATGATGGAATCTATAAATAACTTAAGTCACTGTTAAAATATTTTGCAACTTCAATTATAGTTTAACCTAAAAAAACAGCAGTTTACCAGTCATTTACTACAACGTATCGGACATCTACGTGAAAACATTTATTTATTTACTGAAATTCAAAGACCAACATAAATTGTGACCTGAACATTAAATAATAAAATACTAGTTTTTCACCACTATGATTACAAAAAAAGGCAAACAATTTAGTAAAAATAGTGCAAATGGAAAAAAACCCTGTAATATGTAAAAAAAAAAAAAAAAAAAAAAAAAAAAAAAAATCCATTGTCTTCCTCTTTATTCTCTACTAGGATCACAGGGGGGATCCTCATGCCCATTCAGGGGAGAAGGTTTCGGGCGCCAATCTATCATTGGGCACACACTCACACACTTTTTATGGGGCAATTTGGAGAATTCAGTTCACCTTGAATGTTTTTGGACTGTGGGAGGAAACTGGGAATCCCTAGCGCTGAGAGGAGAACATGCCAACCACTATGCCACCCCGTGTAAAAAATATTAAACTAAAATACACAACTGATGCTACAGCTGTTTACTCAACTACAAAATTTGTTTACTCTCTGCAATCCCCAGTCATTCCTTGTGAAAAAAAAAGTTGTAGAATTTTGTCTAAAAAATGTGCAAACATGTCATTCATCCATTATCTTCCGCTTCATCCTCTATTAGGGTTGCGGGGGGGGTTCCCCATGCCCATCCATGCGCTGGGCAGATACACCCAGGACGGGGGGCAATCCATCACTGGGCATATACTCACTCACACAGACACGCTCTACATGGGGCAATTTGGATAATTCAATTGACTTAATCCATGTTTTTGGACTGTGGGAGGAAACCGGAGAACCCCGAGGAAACTCATGCGGACACGGGGAGAACATGGAAACTCCACCCAGATGGGGATTCGAACCGGGAATCTCTAGTGCTGAGAGGAGAACATGCCAAGCACTAAGCCACCGTGCCGCCCACAAACATGTTATAATTAAATATGTTTAGCTAATGAATTAACACTTCCGAAACTCTTTTTTTTAGATCTTTCACGACTCTGTCCATGGAACCATTGAGATGCATCCTCTGCTGGTAAAAATAATCGATACGCCAGAGTTTCAGCGTTTGCGGAGCCTTAAACAGTTGGGAGGAGTCCACTTAGTCTTTCCAGGAGCTACCCACAACCGCTTTGAACACTCGATTGGGTAAATATCCACACATCCTGAACACAACATAATCGTCATCACACGTGAGAGTACCCGAGTTCTCTATAACAGATCACCACATGTGAGAGTACCCGAGTTCTCTATAACAGATCACCACATGTGAGAGTACCCGAGTTCTCTATAACAGATCACCACATGTGAGAGTACCCGAGTTCTCTATAACAGATCACCACATGTGAGAGTACCCGAGTTCTCTATAACAGATCACCACATGTGAGAGTACCCGAGTTCTCTATAACAGATCACCACATGTGAGAGCACCCGAGTTCTCTATAACAGATCACCACATGTGAGAGTACCCGAGTTCTCTATAACAGATCACCACATGTGAGAGTACCCGAGTTCTCTATAACACATCAACAACTAAAGAGGCGCTGCTGAGGTTAATTTAAATATAATGAGACGGTATTTATAACTCTGTCATGTTTATGTAAAAAGGTTAGTGCAAGAGTCGTGACGTGTAGTGGAGAACAGTTCCACCTCTTTACGTGATTTATTCAGAATAACACACAACCTCGAGTGTCTGATTGCTTTAATAAAACACAAACAAACTATAATAAAAAACAAGGTTTGATTCTAAAATGTCTTTATTAAAAATAATAATCATTAATAATCTGATCTTCCACAACAGAATCTAGTCCAGTTTTTAAAGTGAACACTGATCGCTGAGTAACAGGATTCTGGTTTCTCTAAAAATCAAACACTGCCATCTAGTGGACAAGTTTTGGATGGTGTCGGCATGGTGGCTTAGTGGTTTAGCGTGTTCTCCTCTCAGCGCTAGGGGTTCCCAGTTTGAATCCCAATCTGGGTGGTTTCATGTTCTCCCCGTGTCCGTGTGGGTTTCCTCCAGGTTCTCTGGTTTCCTCCCACAGTCCAAAAACATGAATCAAGGTGAATTGAATTCTCCAAATTGCCCCATATAGAGTGTGTCTGTGTGAGTGTGTGTCCAGTGATAGATTGGTGCCCTGTCCTGGATGTATCTGCCCAACGTTCTCCCCTGGATGGGCATGGGGACCCCCCTCCGTGAACCTAGTAGAGGATAAAGTGGAAGACAATGAATGAATTACTACATTAATGCCACGATCTGAGCAGATCAAACATTAAAGAAAAAGGTTGGACACCCAGTTGCCGAGCAAGGAGGCTTTACTTTGTTAATATTTAGGCAGCACAGGGAAAAACTCCTATTTGGAGCGATAACCGGGTGAGGAAGCAGGGGGCGCGACCGCTGAAGAGAGCCGGGCTTCCTCGAACCCTAAAACAGAAACTTAAACATAAAACATACGGCTCACTGGCAAGTATGCCACACAAGGGCTCGCGCTTACTGCGTAACAGATGATCCTGACTGCCAAAAAAAAAACAACAACACTGTCCCTTTGTAGTCCTAGTTACCCCAAGTCGTTACCAACTTGGACCCCCATCGATCTACGAATCCCCGGGGGGTACCTGTGTCCCTAACTGGGCAGCCAGGATCCTGCAAAAGAGAAGCGGAAAGAAAAAACACCATGAACAAACACAACTCACGAGCACGTCTGACTCAACACCGTGGCAAACAAAACGCGGCCTCGTCTGGGTTAAGAGCAGGGGATATATATATATATATATAAGGCTCAACCCAGGTGAGGTCAACGATTACTAATTGTATCTTCTAGGCAGCGTTTTCTGATTGGTGGAACGATTAGTGCGCTGCCTAGGAGATGAAGCCAGCATTTGCTGGCCGCTGCCATTTTGTGAGGTAAGATGGCGCCCTTGCCGGGAGTCAGGCTTCAAAATAGAAGTCCCGACCGGGCGCCTAATAATTAAAAAACGATTATAATGCATGAACTTTTTCTATGGACAGTGTGGCTCATCTGGCGGGGCAGCTTTTACAAAGCCTAAAAGATAAACAACCCGACCTGAATATAACTGAGAAAGATAAACTGTGTGTGCAGATTGCAGCTCTGTGTCACGATCTGGGTGAGTTATTTCTATTGTTAGTTTTGTGATGTAAACAGTTTTAAAAAACTGAATTAAAGTAATTTAAAGTTAGACACCCATAAATGGACAGTAATGATTCATAAATAATACTAAAGTCTTTCAGAATATAAATATATTTCAAAAGAATTCAATATTAAATGGATTAAAGTTGTAAGATGGTCATGTTCCTGTTGCCTTCACCGAATGAGTCTGACCCCTTATGAACTAGATCGCCAAAAGTACTGGCTCACCTGCCTTGACTCACATGAGATTAAGTAAGATCCCTTTCCTAATCCAATGGGTTCTGGACGTGGGTCCACCCTTTGCAGCTAGAACAGCTTTAACGTTTCTGGGAAGGCTGTCCTCAAGGTTCAGGGGTGTGTTTATGGGAATTTTTGACCCTTCATTCAGAAGAGCGTTTGTGAGTTCACACACTGATGTTGGACGAGAAGGCCTGGCTCCAAGTCTGCACTCCAATTCATCCCAAAGATGTTCTATGGGGTTAAGGTGGACCTTGCTTTGTGAGTACATCACTATGTACTAATGTCACACTATGTGTGTGTAAAGTAAATTTCAGGAGAATCAGTTTAACCATTAAAAATATTTAACATGAACCAATTCGCTTCCATAACCCAACACAATGCTATTTTAATAAATAATCAGAAGCAAATAATTAAAATTAAATAACAAAGATAAATACAATCATGATAACAATAAATAAAATAAAGTGTAATGTAGATCACATGTAGGCACATTATTCACTCAGAATAAATTCATTTAAATTTAGCATTTAAATTCAGAAAGGTTTTTGGAAACAAAGTTTAAGCAATATAAATACAGAATTATTAAACTGTATTGTCTTTATTTAAAGGTCACGGCCCATTTTCACATCTATTTGAGGACATCATGGAGGAGTTAGAGGTAATCATCTCTGTTCAATTCATATGTATTCTTAACAATTTCAGTGCATTTAAATAGATTTTTAAATATAATGGAGGAAGAAGCCAATATTAAACCTACAACTGATAAGAGTTTCATTTAGCAGATAACATGCATTTCATACAGCTCTGTCAAGCAAGTGAACATTTCTTTCAAAGCATGAAACTTTGTCAGAAATTTTACATTTCTTATTATACATAATGAGTCTCAATATGGCCGAAAGACAAAG
This sequence comes from Corydoras sp. C115, assembly GCA_019802505.1. NCBI lineage: Eukaryota > Metazoa > Chordata > Actinopteri > Siluriformes > Callichthyidae > Corydoras > Corydoras sp. C115. The sequence goes on along the minus strand of JAFMOC010000338.1, from coordinate 16,356 downwards.
GACTTTTGAGTTTCCCGCCACTAGGAAAATACTGGGCTGGGATTGGCTGATTTAAAACCCAGGGCGGTGATTTGCGATTGGCTTAAGCAGTTAAGGGGCGGGAACTAGACATAACAGATATAAACCCAGGAAAACCCTGTGGGAGGCTCACTTTCACTCAGACCCGGAGGCAGACAGCATCGAAACGCTGAGGATGGCAGACCCGCTGGCCAGCGTGAGTTACTGAAGGTGTCCATGAGGTTTTCTTTGTCCTAAATAAATGAGTTGAGGCGACCATTTTTGCATCAGCTCGCTCTTTCTGCCTTTTTCAAAATCAAAAGATCCTAACAATTACCATTGGTAAATAGTGTTCCCTTAAAAATCTGTACTATTTATATTATAAAAAATTTTTTATAAAATATTTATAATCATGATAAAAACTACAATCAAATAAAGAATCATTATGTTTTTTTTATTATATGTGAATACAAAAATATGAAATTATGGTTTTCAACAGTTTATTTCATAATTCTGATGCAGGTTATTTGTTCTTTTGTTTAAATTTTTCCATCAGAAAGATTGCCAGGTTTCAGTGTGGAAGGTATGTGTTTTTAGCAATTCTTTTTTTAATAATACTGAATAATAAATATATTATATTTTGCATTTTTATTTAATTTTCATAAATAACACTTATCCATTGTACTGTGCTATATAAAACTACCACAACATGCATTATGTACTGAACATAGAATAAAGTAAACTTGAAAACTGAACTAAAATACATAATTAAATGTCACTGGATTCTGATCACAGTCTTATTGGAGCTCATCTTCAGAAGTTACCATTAAGCTCTTTAGATAGCATACTGTCTAAAATTGAATTTAGTCTAAAAAGTTTACACACTCAAAGACAAAGCCTTTTAATATTGATCCCTGATATTTATAATAATTAACCTTCAGAGGATTAACATTCAGTCAGAGATCTATACTCATTGAGCAGCCTGTAGTGCTGGTGCATCGTGTCAGTTACTTTGATATTTACATTTGTAAAGACTTTTACATTTCAGTTGTTTGCATTATACAAACGTATTATACGATCTAGATCTTTTTAATATTATGATCACCAAGAGTTTTAATGATGCACTGAAACAAAATGTCATGAAGACATGTGAATGTGCGTTGTATAATATCTGAATGGTTTAAATATACAGTATGTTTGACTATTAAAATTATCCAAACATTAAGCAGATGGTTGTAACTTGTAAATTGTTCATGTTTATACACTACAGTCACTCAGTCTTCATTAAATCATGATATTAATCTACTGCAAAGAGAGAGAGAGTCCATCAGCTCATACAGGGTGATGTGTTTGGCTGTATTTAATATTTTATATAAAACATTGTGCTGTCAATCTGAAGGTTGTGGGTTGAAATCTTAAATCCACTGAAGTTATCAGTGTGGGTCCCTGAGAAACAATCATCAAGTTAGGATAACCAAGTTACTTTGGATAAAAGTGTTTGCTAAATAACCAAATTATATAAACTTTATTTTTTTGTTTTATTTCCCTCGTGGTGCAGCATGAAGTACAGTCAGTGAAAATGTTTAAACAGCTGATTGAACGCAAAGTGACGTACAATGATGAAGAAACCACAATTAAGAAAATATTGGAGGCCGGAGAATATACTGACACTGCAGATGATCCCGAGTTTAAACCTGAAGATTTCACGTTCATCTATGAACTCATCCAGGTCTGAAATTCAAACAATTAAATATTTTATTATTTATGTTCAAGTATTATTTGCATTTTTGTTATTGGCAGAGCAGATGCAATATTATGTTTATCAATTAGTTACTAAATATGTATAAATAATAATGATATAATGAATATTTTGCAAGTAAAATGAACAACAATCATATAAAGAATAATTAATTATGATTTTAAAAGTTTTTATTTTATAATTGTTTCTATCCTCCCGATTGCCAGCCTCCAGAACATCAATTCAAGTGGAAGGTATGTGTTTTTAGGAATTTTTAAACACTAAAATATATTATTAAACATCATTTGATCACAGTCTTAATGAAACATAATATTTGTGGGCAAATTTTTTTAGCTAAAACATAAAATGTATTTATCAAAGCTGTAAGATAAATGTGTAGTGCCTCATATTTGATTTACTCTAAACACTCAAAAAGTCTAAACACTCAAAAAGAAAGCCATTTCATAATGATCCCTGATATTTACAATAAATAACCTTCAGAGGATCAACATTCAGTCAGGATCTATACTCATTGAGCAGTTATATTTACATATTTGCACTATACAATGTATATCATGATTTAGGTCTCTTTAATATTTAAATTATAATGAGGATCACACACATACACACTTCATTTTTTGGTTTTATTTCCCTTATGATGCAGGATGAGGAGTCAGTGAATAAATTTAAAAAGCTGATTGAAAAAGAAATGATTTTCAAAAAAGAAACCACAATCAAGAAAATTATGGAGGAGAGAGCTGAAACTATATCTACTGATGATCTAACGTTTTCACCAAAAGACTTCAAGATCATCAGGAAACTTTTCCAGGTCTGAAATTCAAACAATTAAATATTTTATTATTTATGTTCAAGTATTATTTGCATTTTTGATTGGCATTAATAAACAAGTAAAGATTTTTTAACCTTAATGATTAAATAAATGTTTTACAAATAAAACAAAGTAATCAGATAATTATTCTGGTTTTAAAATGTGTTTTATAATAGTCTTTAACATTCTTCTGATTTCCAGACCCCAGATGAGGTTACAATAGAATGGAAGGTATGTGTTTTATGATTTATTTTTAACAATATTGAATGTAAATTATATATTACTTTGCATTTTTATATTTAAATGTATAAATAACACCTACATATTTATTGTAATATAGAAATCTAATACAGAATGCATTATACAGTCATGGCCAAAAGTTTTGAGAATGATACAAATATTATTTTTTTTACAAAGTCTACTGCTTCAGTTTTTATAATGGCAATTTGCATATACTCCAGAATGTTATAGTGATCAGATTAACAGCAATTAATTGCAAAGTCAATATTTGCCAAGAAAATGAACTTTATCCCCCAAAACACATTTCAACTTCATCGCAGCCCTGCCTTAAAAGGAGCAGCTAACATCATTTCAGTGATTGCTCCATTAACACAGGTGTGGGTGTTGATGAGGACAGGGCTGGACATCAATCTGTCATGATTAAGTAAGAATGACACCACTGGACACTTTAAAAGGAGGCTGGTGCTTGGCATAATTGTTTCTCTTCTGTTAACAATGGCTACCTCTACAGAAACACATCAGTCATCATTGCACTGCACAAAAATGGCCTAACAGGGAAGAGTATTGCAGCTAGAAAGATTGCACCTCAGTCAACAATCTATCGCATCATCAAGAACTTAAAGGAGAGAGCTTCCATTGTTGCCAAAAAGGCTCCAGGGCACCCAAGAAAGACCAGCAAGCTCCAGGACCCTCTCTTAAAAGTGTTTCAGCTGCGGGATCGGGCTACCAGCAGTGCAGAGCTTGCTCAGGAATGGCAGCAGGCAGGTGTGAGTGCATCTGCACGCACTGTGAGGCGGAGACTCTTGGAACAAGGCCTGGTCTCAAGGAGGGCAGCAAAGAAGCCACTTCTCTCCAGAAAAAAAACATCAGGGACAGACTGATATTCTGCAAAAGGTACAGGGAGTGGACTGCTGAGGACTAGAGTAAAGTCATTTTCTCTGATGAATCCCCTTTCCGATTGTTTGGGACAGCTGGAAAACAGCTTATTCGGAGAAAATGAGGTGAGCGCCACCACCAGTCTTGTCTCATGCCAACTGTAAAGCATCCTGAAACCATTCATGTGTAGGGTTGCTTCTCAGCCAAGGGAATCAGCCCTCTCACAGTCTTGCCTAAAAACAAAGCCATGAATGAAGAATGGTACCAGAATGTCCTCCGAGAGCAACTTCTCCCAACCATCCAAGAGCAGTTTGGTGATCAACAATGCCTTTTCCAGCATGATGGAGCACCTTGCCATTAAGCAAAGGTGATAACTCCATGGCTCAGGGATCAAAACATAGATTTTGGGTCCATGGCCTGGAAACTCCCCAGATCTTAATCCCATTGAGAACTCGTGGTCAATCAAGAGACGGCTGGACAAACAAAAACCTACACATTCTGACAAAATGCAAGCATTGATTGTGCAAGAATGGATTGCTATCAGTCAGCATTTGGTCCAGAAGTTGATTGAGAGCATGCAGGGAGAATTGCAGAGGTCCCGAAGAAGGGTCAACACTGCAAATATTGACTTGCCTCATTAACTCATTCCAACTGTCAATAAAATCTTTTGTTACTCATAATTTGATTGCAATTCTGTATGAGATAAATACATCTGACAAACACATAAAAACCAGAGGGCAGCAGATCATGTGAAAATATAATCTTTGTGTCACATTCTCAAAATGTTTGGCCATGACTGTACTCTATACAAGATACAGAAAATGTAAATGTTGAACTAAAGTATATAATTAAATGTCACGTGATTATGATACCACTCTTATAGGACCAAGTGTATGAGGACAGTTATAAACAAATTTAACAAACATCTATAAATGATGTTGGGTTTAAAGTTATTGAGGGGTCGAATTGACATTTTAAATGTATTTACTTACAAACTCTTTAGATAATAGAGAATCTTTCGCATTTTAATAATTTAAAATTGATTACATTGAAAGAAAGTCTATGAAGAAATTAGTCATTAAATGTGAATAAAAACAGATTTTATACACATATACAACCTTAATTTTTTTTCTTATTTCCTTCATGGTTCAGAATAAAGAGTCAGAGAATTTGTTTAAACAGCTGATTGAAGAGGAAAAAGTGATGTACAACAACGAAGAAACCACAATTAAGGAAATAATGGAAGAAGCTGGAATTAAATCTGCAGAACTTGAATATTCACCAAACGACTTCAGTAAAATCATTCTGGTCTGTAATTCGTCATGCAATTAAATATTTCATTATTTTTGTTAAAGCATTATTTGTATTTGTCTGTTAAGTAGATGACTTAATAATTATTATAAACTTATGATTAGATTTTATAAATGTTATTAGAACTGAACGGCACGGTGATGTATTGGTTAACACACCACCTCTCAGTGCTGTGAATCTAGGTTCGAATCCCAATCTGGGTTGAGTTTGTATGTTCTCCCTGTGTCCGCATGGGTTTTCTCAGAGTTCCCTCCCTCCCACAGTCCAAAAGCAGAGATTCAAGGTAAATTGAATGCTCTAAATTGCCCCATATCTAGTGTGTGTGAGCTCAGTGATGGATTTTGGCGTCCTGACCTGGGTGTATCTGCCCAGCGCCTGAAATGTTCTCCCGTGAATGGACATGAGGAACCCCCTCATAACCCAAGTAGAGGATGTAAGGTGGTAGATGTAAGTAGAGGTGTAAGAGAATGAATGGATGATGGTGAAATTAAATCACTAGTAAAACTTGTATATTTGTTAGAATCATGTCTCAATAATTTTGCTGTATTTTCCTTTGTACATTTATTATGTTAAAAGACCAAAGAAAAGATTTTAGACTCTTCTGTTGCAAAGATTACAATTTTTGTTTGTCAGTACAGAAATAATATTGTATTAAGTTTTATTTTTTAGAAAATATCATTAATTTTATTTCTGTAAACGATTTAATGGTTTTAAAAACATGTTTTCTCTTGAATAGTTTTTCCACTAAATTAAGTAAATAACATGCTGACTCATCGTCTTATTTCTGTTGTAATCTCAGTGGCCTTATAAAGGCAGAAAATATGAGAAGTCCTTTTTATACGACATCGTGTCCAACAAATCAACAGGCATTGATGTTGACAAAATGGACTATTTAAGTCGGTAAGTTCAGTATCATATGATAACTTACATTTAAGTGTTTAATCCATGACTCCTTATCTATTCTGTACTTTAATTGAATAAAGCATTTAACGAACATGTATTTAATTGCAGGGACTTTCACCATCTGGGAATGAAACTCAACTTTTCACACGATCGCTTTATGAAATTTGCACGAGTTTGCAAAGATGAAACTGGAAAAAAACAAATCTGCATGAGAGACAAGGTAACTTTAATAAAGTTAATAGAGTTTGTGATAATAAAACATTAATAAAATAAATGTCTTTCCTTCAGGAAGCACGGAACATGTACGAGTTGTTCCACTGCCGGCACATGCTTCACTGCACCGTGAACCAACACAGGGTTAAGGTGGCAGCCGAAATCATGTATGATCATTCACATTATCTTTTTTTTTAAACAGAATTCAGAATATTTTTGAACATAAAACTGTTGTGTGATGCATCATTTTATATTGCATTTGTATTATATTCTATTGCATTGTATTACACTTTATTTTTATATGTAAGGATTGCTGATGCTTTAAAAGCAGCCCGGGGTTACATCAGAGAGTGTGGAAACACAATCATAGAGGCAGCATGTGACCCCAAAAAGTATCTGACACTCACAGGTTCAATCTTCATTTCTCAAAATAATAATTTATTAATTAACCTGTTTACAAAAATATTAAAAATTTCTAATTAGCAAACTGTCGTTTGTAACACATATCTAAACTTTGTTTACTCCTTTAAATAATCTTTAAATAATGAGCTTTTTTGTGTTTTACAGATAACATTATAGAGGAAATTAAGTTTGCAGGCAAGTATGGAAAAGAATTAGAAGACGATCAAACTCCAAAAACCACGGAAATTCTGCAAAAAATAGAAAAACTGAAAAAACTTGAAAAAGCATGCGAGATCCTTAATAATATGGAGAAACGTAAATATTACCAATTTGTCCAAAGCAAACTTTTCAAGCTAGAAAAAGGAAAAAATATGCCCAAAGATGACTTTAAAACCAAACAGGTTTGTAAATAATGTAAACTTAAATATAATAAAAAGTCTGTTTATAAAGTCATTTTCAGGTCAGAAACTTTTAAAAATTACAAATTATTCTGCCATATTTGGCAATCACACTATTTTTATCCAATTTTTTTTTTCACCGTTTTCATCTCCCTTTCTTCTTCTGCAATGTTTGAGCTATTGGCAGGCTTCGCAGGACACATCTGTGCTTGTATACAGATTCCCACTTTCTTTACAGAGTGATTTTGGCATTCCCATGACTCCAGCAGATTTTTTTTATTTTGTAGCTCGAACATTTTCGGAGTCAGAGGTGGCTGCAGTCAGAACGGTTTTGTAAAATTGCAGAGTGATTGCACTCTCGTTACTCGTGATCACTCTTTAAAGTTGGCCCAGCTCCACTTCAAATCTGAAAATTGTAAATTTTTGAGCTACAGATATGAAATTCACCAGCTCCCAAGTGATTTCCAGAGGCACCCACCACCTGAAACCACAGACTGATTGCACTCTCTGTTCAGTTTATCACTCTTCAACATCTGCATCTCACTCTAACTACACTCTAGGACCTCGGACAGGTCTCCATTAGAATGCAGGCGAGACATATAGCTAAATATGACAAGTAAAGCCAAGCTTTATGAACACATTGATCCTTTTAAACTAATTTATGTGTGTTGTGTTTATTATATTATTTAGGAAATTATTTTATTTAAGAAAATAAAATGTAACCGTAAATTAAAGTTTGAATTTGTTTCCTCGATGTTTACTTTTTACTTCTTAAAAATTTAGGAAACATGCAGTGTGAAGGGATATGCTGAATTTGACTATAAATACAAGTTTGTGTGTTTTTAGGAAATATTAAAAAAATGGCAGCCAACGATTCAGAAAACAACTAGAACAACCAAGCTAGATGCGACAGACTTCAGAGTCAAAGTAAGTGTAAAGAAAAGAGATGTGTAGTTATTAAATATCTTGTGTTAAAAATTAAGAATAATTAAATAAAACAAAAAAATTAAATGTCAAAATTAGCATTATCAAATGTAATATGTTGCTGGAAGTGAGTGCTATGTGAATATGGCTGTTCCACAAAGCTGCCCGTTATAATTTAAGAGGAATTCTAATTAATAATAAGATCATAAGTTTTGTAAGTAATGTGGTTACCACACAAGCCAATCAATATATCATATCAATCTAAGATCAAACGTAATATTAATTTATTTTACATATATGCAAAATTAGTTATATTAACATGTAATTGTGTTGCTTTAGATTTTCATATTAACAGAACAATAAATTAAAATACCAACATAACTACAAAAATATTTGCACAGACATTTTAAATGTAATGTTTTAATATATTACAGATTGTAAAAATGGATTATGGAAAGAAGCAACTGAATCCAATTGATAATCTGAGATTCTACACAAAAAGTAATCTGGACAAGGCAGAACCATTGTCTAAATCTGAGGTAACCATGATACAATAATTTTAAATGGGTCGAGATATCACTAATATATAAAAGTTGAAATATTTGTTGTTACAGTGAGAAACATAATATTATATTAAATGTCTTTTGCAGGTGTCATTTCTCCTTCCTGAGAGTTTTTTAGAAATCAAAGTTATGCTTTTCTACACAAAAACAGACCTCAAAAAAACAGACCTCAAAAAAAAAGACTTAAACTCAAACTTAAACTTAAACGAGTTCTGGCAATGTGTGAAAGACGTAACTGGTCTAAATTATGAAAAATAGATGGTGGAAGACCACGAAGACCAGGTTGTACAAGGAGGGGATGATGGGGATGGAGGGGATATAAACCAGTTAAAATAAATTAATAAATAATAGATGAGCTCAGCAAAGAAGAGGAGCATGATGAGAAGGATAAGATAATAAGGAAGCTTTACATTATTTTTTTTTTACAATGTTAGAATTTTAGTACTATCCCTGATGTTCATGTATGAGTTCATGTATTTTACTGCAATGTTCAGCAGAAGCTTTGCTTTTACATTTTTGGTGTTAATCTTTAGTTCGTTTTAATATATCTTTTTAATATAGAGTAAAATCTTTGTGACGTGATTCAGCTTTATCAGGATTTTTTGTTTTGTTTGAGGGTTGTTGTATTTTACACTCATTTACAGAATTTATTATTAGTAATTTACAAAATGGTGTGATCAGGGTAATTATTTAATCATTTTCTGTGTAATAATATTAGATATAGAATCTTAATGATTCAATAAATATACTTTAACCATCAATCTGTTGTGGACATTTAGAAGAACCGAAATAAATATATACTCCATTTTACATGTGTACTCGAATAAAAAAAAGCAAGAAAAAAATAAAATAAAAAATTTCACCAATATGTGTAAAAATATAAATTTTAAACAAAATGGATGCTTTTAATTTATTTCAACTTATGCAAGTAGCTTTTTTGTGTTTGGGTTTTTGATAAACATGCAGATCAGAGACAGTGGATAAAGATTCATCAATCTCCAAATACAACCAGCTGATACAAACGTTTTGCTTCATTTTCTTTTGATTATCTGAGTTCATTTGTTCTCGTTCAGTTAATGTCTTGGTTGTTTTCATTGGTTACCTTTGGTTTTCACGTGGCTTCCGTTTCGTCTGTGATTAGGGGATGTGCTAACTATGACTATAAATTAAGTTTGTATGTTTTTAGAAAATGTGTAGTTATTAAATATCGTGTGTGTAAAAAAAAAAAGAATAATTAGTTTGTAAACATTAATACAAAGTAAAAAAAATAAAAAAATTTTAAAGTCAAAAGTAGCATTATCAAATGTAATTATATGTTGCTGGAACAAATTATATGTTGCTGGAGTGCAAATATGGCTGTTCCACACAGCTTAATAATAAATAAAGAAGGTTTAAAAATGTCATCAGCACAGTACTGCAGTTAGTAATGTGGACACACAAGTTCAGATTAACTTTGGGTTTGGTCACAGCCACACCAACTCCACATATCAATCTAAGATCAAACGTAAAATTAGTTATATTAACATATAATTGTGTTGCTTTAGATAGTTTTTCATATCAACAGTACAACAAATTAAAATATCAACAACTACAAAAAAAATTGCACATACATTTTAAATGTATTTATTGTATTTTAAATTTAAATCTGTAATGTTTTAATACATCACAGATCGTAAAAATGGATTATGGAAAAAAATCAACTGAATCCAATTGATAATCTGAGATTCTACACAAAAAGTAATCTGGAGGAGGCAAAACCATCGTCTAAATCTGAGGTAACTATGATGCAATCATTTGAAATGTAATATATAAAAGGTAAAACATTTGTTAATTTTTACAGTGAGAAACATAATATAATATTAAATGTCTTTTGCAGGTGTCATTTCTCCTTCCTGAGAGATTTTAGAAACAAAAGTTATGCTTTTCTACACAAAAACAGACCACAACTTAACCCCAGATGAACTACATGAATTTTGGAATTGTGTGGAAAAGCTAACTGGTCTAAAACATCATGAAAAATATGAGATGGTGGAAGACCAAGGAGACCAGGCTGTGCAAGTTGCACAAGGAGGGGATGGTGGTGATGAATGAACGTGATAAATACAGTGGGCACTATGAGCCAGTTCCAAAAAAAAATAAAAAAAATAAAAGATGAGCAAGATGAGAAAGAAAAGATAATAAGGAAGGGTTTTTTTTTTGACAAATGTTAGAATTTTAGTACTATCCCTGATGTTCATGTATGAGAATACAATTTTACTGCAATGTTCAGCAGAAGCTTTGATTTTACATTTTTGGTGTTAATCTTTAGTTATATATTAGATATAGACTCTTATGAGCTGTTCCACTGCCGGCACATGCTTCACTACACTGTTAACCACAGGGTTACGGTGGCAGCCGAAATCATGTACGCTTAGGTTGGTCGCGTGTTTGGTTCGTGAGTCTGTTGCGATACTGAATAAACTCCTTTCACTTACCTGCGCCTCCTGGATCCTTTCTTCATTTTTGCCCTTTCGGACACGCGTCTGACAGAATGCTGCAACCATAAGGAATCGGATCCAGGAACGAGTCACGGTAGGTTTTTTCTTCTCTTCCCCTCGCAGATTATCTCTCAAGCGATCGTCCTTCCCGCGGCAGCTAGCCCTGCCATTTAGCCCTCTTTCTTTTTTTCGAGCTCGGCTGGTTTTGTTCGTTGGTGTGTGTGTGTGCAGTTTTTTGTGTTTCCCATCATGTCCCAACCTTGGTGGTGGTACGAGGAAGTCGTATCCCAGGATGAATTGGAATCGGTGCATTCTGAGGAGAGTCTCGACTCATGTGTCGACTCCGAGGATGATTTCGATTCTTTTCTCTCGAGACACGTTCTTCCTCCCCACATCCTTTTACAGTCCCCTGATTTATGGCCCAATCCCCGTTCTAGTCCCCTAAAGCCCACCAAACCCACTTGTTTTACCAGTCTCTCCTCAAACATCTCCCTGTTATTGTTATATTTCCCCTACACCTGTTCCCTTCACCTAGCCAATAAGTCCTCACTGCGCATCCCTTCCCTGTCCATTGCCGCCTCGGGGGAGTCTGCGTGTGACTTCACGAGGAGTGCGATCAAGTGCCCGGAACCTCATCCATTTGTGTCCCCGGCTAAGTGCTGGAGCCGGCGCAGCCATCTGGGCAGAGCAAGGCCTCCCTCTAGCTCCATCAGGGAGGGTCCCCTCGGCAGTCAGCGTTGTGCAGGATGTATGTGAAGTGTCTGAGTGTGTTCCTGTTGGTGGTGGCCCCGTGTTGTCCCCCTACCGTGTGTGTACCCGATGTCCCTGATAGTGTGGTGTGTGACGTCCTGGCTGTTATCTGTGCCGGGATACTGGCGGTATGCTTTTGTGTACAGGAGGGGGAGTTGGAGAGCACCCGCTCAGGTCCGCCACATAGGGGCATTCCAGAGGAGCGGCCCGTGGTTCCAGAGGACTTGTGGCCCGTGCCTCCATGTCAGTTGCCCTCCACTCCGTGCCAGTTGCCCTCCACTCCGTGCCGCCATCGCGCCCTCATACGGCCTTCACTGCCTTGGCATCCTGATTAGGCTCCTGCGGTCATCAAAGCTCCATGGGTCCGTCACATAGGGGCATTCCAGAGGAGCGGACTGTGGTTCCAGAGGACTTGCGGCCAGTGTCTCCATGTAAGTTGCCCTCTGCTCTGTGCCAGTTGCCCTCCGCTCCGTGCCGCCATCGCGCCCTCATACGGCCTTCACTGCCTCGGCATCCTGATTAGGCCCCCGCGGTCCTCCCTGATTAGGCCCTCCCTGTCTTCTGCTCCCCCTTGGTCACCCATTTTTTTTTTTTTATGTAAGGAGTACTAGGCACTCCTCACCTGTTTTCATTTTCTTTTGATTTGAGTTTATTTGTTCTCGTTTAGTTAATATCTTCGTTGTTTTCATTGGTTATGTTTGGTTTTCACGTGGTTTGGGTTTTGGTTCATACTCTTCCGTTTCCGGTTTGTCGGAGTTCCGGCATTGTTTTAGGTTGGTCGCATGTTCGGTTCGTGAGTCTATGTCGTGACTGACTAAACTCCTTTCACTTACCTGCGCCTCCCGGATCCTTTCTGCGCTACTGCGCTTCATTTTTGCCCTTTCGGAAACGCGTCTGACACGTTTCCCAATCTAGGTGTACAAAGATATAAGGTATGGTATGGTTAGGATGTTGGGCTATCAATCTGAAGGCTGTGGTTTCAAATCCCAGGTCCACTGGCATTACTAATGTGGGTCCATGAGCAAGACCGTTAAACCTTATTGCTCCAGGGATGCTGTGGCCAACCTTGTGCTCACTTTAATTTGGATAAACGTGCCTACTAAATGACCAAACTTGGTGGTGGGACTCATATCTGGAGGAGACGAGTCCACCTAAAGAGATGAAGTCCAGGGACTGGCTGAGTGGTGTGCAGAGAACAACCTCTCTCTGAACTCCTCAAAAAGCAGTCATCATAAACTTCTGAAGGAAAGGTATAGTCACACCACCACTCTTCATGAATGGGGACTGTGTGGAAAGAGTCCCTTCCTTCAGATTTCTGTGCACACACATCTCTGAAGATCTCTCCTGGAGCACAAACACCATGGCTGCAATCATGAAGGCACAGCAGAGCCTCTATTTAGGAAAAATAAACTTCAGGAAAACCTGCTCATGTCCTATTACCGCTGCGCCATTGAGAGTGTGTTAACATACTGTATCTCAACGTGGCACAACAGTTGTTCAGCAGCAGAAAGGAGAGCACTACAGAGAGTGATCAACACAGCCCAGAAGATCATCGGCTGTCCACTGCCCAGTCTGGAGGACCTGTTCAGCTCTCGCTGCCTCAGTAGGGCAGCTAACATCCTGAAAGACTCTTCCCAACCTGGACATCAACTATTCCAGCAGCTACCCTCAGGAAAATGCTTCAGGTCCATCACATGCAGGACAAACAGGCTAAAAAAACAGATTCACAGCTAAACACGTACCACCCACAAACCAACCCCCCCACCCCCGCACTGATAACTGGACTCGGCGCTGATCACTTTAATAGTGTCCTTATGTGCAATATAACTCATGTGCAATTTAATTCATTATGTGAAATAAACTGATGTGCAATGTTAATGACATTATATATGCAGCACGGTGGTTTAGTGGTTTAGCATGTTCTCCTCTCAGCGCTAGGGATTCCCGGATCGAATCCCCATCTGGGTGGAGTTTCCATGTTCTCCCCGTGTCTGCGAGGTTTCCTCTGGGTTCTCTGGTTTCCTCCCACAGTCCAAAAACATGGATCAAGTCAATCAAATTCTCAAAATTGCCCCATATAGAGTGTGTCTGTGTGAGTGAGTGTGTGTCCAGTTATAGATTGGCGCCCTGTCCTGGGTGTATCTGCCCAGCCCCTGAGACCTTCTCCCCTGGATGGGCATGGAGAACCCCACCGTGACACTAATAGGGGATAAAGCGGGAGATAATGAATGAATATATGTACTGTGTGTGTATATATATATATATATATATATATATATATATATATATATATATATATATATATATAAAATTTTTTTAACTTATTGTTTTGTTTACACTGTTGTTTGTATTTGATAAGATAAGATACCTTTTATTGTCATTGCACATTGCACCTAAGATTGATCAAATTTCGTTGCACAACATTTCTACTGCAAGAAGATATTTTATCCTTACATACTGTTCTGATTACTCATTTACATTTCACTTTAAATTCTATCCATATGACCCAGACAGGTAATCTGAGGTAAAAATGGACGTCTGAATGGACAAGATTATGTTTTCAGGTTAAGAAAATGTGTCACCTGTAATTATATTATTTAATTGAACTGCATAATGCATGTGGGTAAAGCTCCGTGTATTGCAATATGCACTGCAAGACTCTGCATGATTATGATTATTCTGTCCTCAATGTACGTCAGTATACAAATTGACAGATAGCTAACAAACGCTGCGTACAACTATTCAATATCACACTAATTATAAAATATTACACTAATTATACAATATTAAACGCAAATACAACTCACAGGCGACACCTTCCAAACGCAGCGACAGCGAGCTGGAAGCGACGACACGCTGGAACCGCGTGTTAACGGCCGCCATGCCGCCACGTGTACCGTCTTTCACTAAAACTCTGTCAGCTTCGACCGGATCAGGTCACATGACCGAGTCAACCAATAGAAACTCGCTCTCAGTTCCACCAAGAACATAAAGAACAAATGCAAAAACACACCAGCAGGGGGCGAAAAGGTTCTCAAACGGGAGAAACGTGTACGGAACACTGATATTAACATCGATGACTTTAACACACTTTCTGTTCAGATAAATTTATTAAATTGGTCAAATCTATAATCATTATCTTTGCTGTGTGTACAGCTGCCCCTTTTCTAAGGTCTAAGTTTAAACTTAAACATCGATACTTTAAAATACATAAAAAAAAAAAAAAAAACTTGTTCCCAATCTGACCAATAGGAAGCTTAATGTGTTTAACATTGAATTTATTAAACCAACTATTGCGATAGTGACTGTTGGAATTTATTGAACATAAAAGACATAAATTGCATTCAGTTATCCTAACTGTTTGAAAGTATGTAATCTATGTGTTTTAATGGTTCAACTGAAAATGCAAAATAGGAAAAATGGAACAGCGAACAAAAACATGCCCTAAGTTCATGGCCTAGGAGGAGGCAGGAAGCAGGACCAGATGGTGGAGACGTTTGAGATGTTTAAGAGGATGTTCTCACCAAGACAAAAGGACAGGACACCAATCCATCACTGGGCACACACTCACACAGACACACTCTATATGGGGCAATTTGGACAATTCAATTGATGTGATCCATGTTTTTGAACTGTGGGAGGAAATCTGAGAACCCACGGGGAGGACATGGAAACTGCACCCAGATGATGATTCAAACCGGGAATCCTTAGCGCTGAGAGGCAAACGTGCTAAACCACTAAGCCACCGTGCCAGTTCTGTAGCTTTAACATTTAAAGGAAATGTGTTCATTATAATTACTAAAACACTCACAGTGTCACTCAGAGGTCCTCAGGCGATCGGTCGTTTATGACGAGAGGAAAGTGTGTGATCTCTTTCAGCATGATTTATTCATTTCAGCATGAATGTTGACTTTGTAAATAGAAGAGCAGGTGAGGTCTGAGCATCACTGGATCTCCGTCAGACAAAAATTAAACCTGAATCTGAACGATGGCCAGAGTGAAGGACATCAAGACGTTTACAGCAACTAACACCTCGTCAAATGTGGATAAAAGATTTAAAAATAATAATAAAAAGGTGTCACTGCACTTCTACCACCATGCCCCATCATTTGACAAAACCAATGGTCCTTTACAGCTTTTTCTCTATTTGGTATAAATGTCTATAATCCAGGGTGGAACAGTGGCTTAGTGGTTGGCATGTTCTCCTCTCAGCGCTGGGGATTCCCGATTCGAATCCCCATCTGGGTGGAGTTTCCATGTTCTCCCCGTGTCCACGTGGGTTTCCTCCGGGTTCTCCGGTTTCGTCCCACAGTCCAAAAACATGGATCAAGTCAATTGAGTTCTCCAAATTGCCCCATGTGGAGTGTGTCTGTGTGAGTGAGTGAGTGTGAGTGAGTGTCCAGCGATAGATTGGCGTCCTGGTCCTGGGTGTATCTGCCCAGCGCCCGAGACGTTCTCCCCTGGATGGGCATGGGGAACCCCCCCCCCACCACCCTAATAGAGGACAAAGCGGAAGATAATGAATGAATGTCTATAATCCTTAATGTTGTCTCTCCCTCCGATTTAGTCAACAGCACAGATATTCTTGCCAATACGGATCAGGTTTATTCTAGAATTTGTAGCTTAACCTTGTACACAACCTCACACCCAACCGTAAGAACTCATCGGCTGTATAAATATCAAAGAGAGCTCTAGTTTTTACACCACGTCTCGTCTCTCTTTGGCTCCTTAATGA